>JAOXYD010020481.1:0-14642 GCA_028565735.1 Pinacopodium congolense
CGTAAATACCTATGACTTTAGACAAATGCTATTGATAGAAAATTTTTCCATAATCACACAATAACCTAGAACAATCTTTCTAAATTTAATCACATGATAGCATAAAACAATAGGGAACAACTAACCTAAGTCACAATCTCGCAAGATCAGTTTATGTAACTTAGAGAATTGGAATCTTAGGCTAAGTTAACTAAGTTTACCTACAAAATCACTTAACTTATCGATATTTATGGTATTTTCTAATGACAATTACGTATCAAAAAGCCTATACTAAGCAATTGAACTAAGAATCGCAATTAGATTCGCTAAACCTATAAAACAATTCATAAGTCATATCATTTAACCTGAATTTCAATTCAATCTCAACCTAAAACATAACGCCTAATCTAAATTAAGTAATTTCTCATAACTATAAAGCCATTATCCCATTAACATCTTCTTACCTAAAGGAAATCTAAGCTAACATAATGAAATTAATAATAAAATTAATTAAAATTAATAATACAGTAACTAAAGATGTAAAAATCATAAAGGAATTAAAGAGACAAAGGCTGGAAAATGAAAGTAACATAATCTATTCAACTAAAATCTCAATTTCACATATTATCTGACACAAACCTAAATGAAAAACATAATAAAATTGAAATAGCAATAGAATGGTAGCTAAAGAGAATCAAAAGTAAGATAAAACTAAAGTTTAAACTATTTAGAACATAAACTAAGTGCTTAATAATAACTACAAAGAGAAAGGAAAACTTAGAACCCTAAAAATATGAAGAAAGTGCTAGGAAAATAATATATTTCTCCAAGAAAAGGATGGAGGCTGGAGAATGGGGTCTTTTGCTTCTTAAGGATTGTTTTATGCCCTTTCTAAATAGGGCAAACTGAAGGAAGGTGAAAATACCCCTTTATCCTTCTTTTTTTCCACTAAGAGTGAGTTAAACAACAGTATGTTAGAGATAAACAAGGGATGGTTTAACTACAATTTAGGTCCTTGGAATTGTTACCTAAATGGCTAGTGCATTAAGTTAAATGGTGCCATTCAGCTTCCTATTGAAATGTCATTTATCTCCTCTACAGTATCCTTTCCTCTAATTTTGATCTAAGTTTTCCCAAAACTTGGCATTTTTATCCAAAACAACTGTCTACACCCCCATTCTATCATTTAACATAATTTGAATACAATTTGAGAACTTTTGATCAAAATGAGGAATGAATCCATATGAAATAACATAATAAAAAACATCCCTATCATAAGTTTCAAAGCAATACTATCTTAACTCTCTCATTATGTTGAAAGGGAGTGGTAAAGTGTCTGTGAAAATTAATGATTGAGGTATACTACGCAAACCTAATAAGATTATGTGAAGAGGACAAAGTATGTTTGAAATGAAGTATTGAAAAATTTTTAGGATGATTCTTAAGGCTAGATGGATTAATTTTGTTAGATTTTTTATGAAAAAGTGTTAAGATGTGTTAGAAAGTGTTTAGAATTACTGGGAATTATTTGGGAGTGATTTCATTGTGTTTGTGTGCGGAAATGTTCTTAAAAACCAATCTATGTAGGGACTAATTGATCACCATTTCCTTATCAATCACTGGTCAACCAATAGGTGTGGTTTGATCAACCAATATGAAGTATTTTAGGGGATTTGTCGATCAATACATGGAATCGATTGGCTTAAGCATATGAAAGATGCATTCCAACGACTAGTTTACAACAAGAAACTAAATTAAATATTTGTTAACATTAGATGATGATCATAAATGACTATTTAAGTGTTTCTTACCAATAAATAGGTGTGTTTGGGTGTTGTTTAAGCATCCAAGTGTGAAGAAAAAAATACATAAATGATTTGAGATGTATTTTGTGTTTTTTATGATATTTAGTTGGTTTGGGAGAGTTTCTTTTGTGAAAGTTGCATTCATTATAAAGTTTATTTGTGAGATACACTCTCAATACCTAGATTGGTTAAGAGTGACATTTTATGAAGGGTGTTTATGGGGTGGTGAGTTTGTGAGGTCGGAAATTGTGAAGGGTTACGCTGGTGTCCATTGAAAAAGTGAGTTGTTGTTAGGCTTATCATAGATCCCATTAAAAAAGGAGATTATTGTAAACGTTACTCCATAAATATTTGTTAACATTAGACAACGATCATAAATTACTAGTTAAGTGCTTTTTTCATCAATAAATAGGTGTGTTTAGGGGTTGTTCAAGCATCTAAGTTTGAAGAAAAAGATATATAAATGATTTTAGATCCATTGTGTGTTTTTTATGATATTTAGTTAGTTTTGGTAAGATTGTTTAGTGAAAGTTACATTAACTATAAAGTTTATTTGTGAGCTGCTCTCTCAATACTTAAGTTAGTTAAGAGTGACATTTTATAAAGGGTATTTATAAGGTGGTGAGTTTGTGAGGTTGAAAATTATAAAGGGCTACACTTGTATCCATTGAAAAAGTGAGTTGTTCTTGAAGTTATCATAGATCCCATTAAAAAAGGAGATTGTTGTAAAGGATACTCTATAGCTTTGTAGAAAAGGGAGTTATACTTGCTACTGAAGATAATGAAATACGCAATGAGTATGATAAAGATTAGATGTTATGTAATAATAAATTCAAAATATATTTCTTTTACGTAAATATATTTTGTGTATAAATAAAAAATATGTGAGACTTATCAGAAATTGACCTCTTACATGGTCAATTACCTTTAAAGTGGGTTTAAAGTTTATTATCTAAGTGATAATTAAAATCAAGCACTTAACACATAAATTTTGGCTTAAATAACAAGGACAAATTATGAGGAAATTGGTTCAAAAAGATTAACTAATCACTATATCTATCTTCAATTTCCAAATGCAAGTTATGAAAAAAAAATTGGAGTAGATAAGTAAACTTAAGTTAAAGATTAAGTGTGATTAAACTAACATCTTTATGGCATTTCTTGAATGAGATATATTCATCTTAAACATAAAGGAGTTAATACTATAACACATAACTTCTACCTATGTGCAAAAGCAACCATGAAAGGGATTAATGTAAATTTCATGATCTTAACTTACATTTTGTGAGATCATATAAGTTAAAAGTGTCTAATTATATGCCCTTAGGACTCATATCTAATCCTCGACAATTAAATTTAAAGGTTTCTACTTTAAAATGATACCAATAGATCATGTAGGATATGATCTTATGGAACAATTGTAGGAAAGGGAAAAAATTTTAATTTGAAATAATTTGAAATAATTTGAAACAACGGAAAGTCATTATGATTAGTGATTATTAGCGATGTAGTTTACCTAACCAATAGCTTAACTCAATCTCGAATCTTGCCAAAGATCAACTTGTAGGTAAATATATCTATCACAAGTAATATAGTGGACCAAAATGAGTCCAGGTATAGTTCCACAAGGATTTAACTGTAACTACTTAAAATTAACTGATTAATTAAACTAAACTAATTCACTTTCAGTTAATGAAAAGAAATCAAGATTACTTATGACAATTGTGTAGCTAATTTTTTCAATCTACAATGATTTAATTTATTTAAAATAAATTAAAATGCCTAATCTAGGGTGTTTTCATGAAATTAATACATAACTATGTTTAAGACTACTCCTTAACTCTATTAGTCTTATTTTTTGATTTGGTCATACAATAAACTTAGGAGATAAGTTTAAAGGTTAAGAATTTTAATCTTAAAATATCTTCTTTCAGAATTTAAGACCCTCACAATTAATAAGAGTTTGATCATTCACTGATTTAAACCGCATTAGTTATTGTCTTTTCTAATATGTAAGGTAAATTTCTCAACTCCTTAGTTATCTATAAATCTACACAACGTGGCTAGCTTTTTGAAAAAAATCAAGCACTCAAATAAACAAATATTACCATCTAGTTTCATGCAAAGTAACTTAATTAAAATTTCTACTAACCTAGCCTTAACTATTAAACAATTCAGTTGTGCATATTAATCAAAGAACACAAAGTATTAAACATAAAACACATATGTGCTGATTAAAATGAAAATAGAGTTAAAGGGTTTAGAATATGCTAGATTTATCTCCATTTGAATTCTAACTTAGAATCACATCCATCAACTCTTTGAATACTTAACAGTGTCTTAAATCTCCAATACAATCAATTAAACGCTAGAAACTATTAAAATATAAAAGCTAAGGAGAAAGGAAATAACAAGTTGGTTAAGGGATTGAGTAAAGATTGCTTAAAAATTATTCTTAAGCCTCTAAATATGACTTATATATGTCTCGAGTAAGGATGAAGTCAGCTATAAAGTGAATCATTTGAAAAGTCCTTTGATTCCTTTATAGATCATGCCTCTAGAGACTTCAATGACCCTTGGTATCAAAGATCAATGATGCTATTATATACTCTTACTAATCTACTGTTTTGAATTATGGTTCTTCAATGGTGGTAGGCTCTAACATTAATAGTATCGATATAAGGTCACATTGAGCTTGTCAGAAGACTATAATAGTGATTTTTATAAGACAATGATAGTGTCAACAAAGACATAAATTTTTCTCTTGAAAAATACTCTACAATCAATTCTTTTAACAAAATCCTTCTAATTTTTGCATAAACCTATAAAATAGACAATTATACACATAAATTGGAAAATAATATATACTACAAAATATTTACTAAAACACTATAAATCACAACCCTATCTATTCCCTTACACTTTAATTGTTATTTTTCCTTAAGCAACTTAATTCACCAATCAATCTCAGATAGAAAATAACTATAGGAAAATTATTAATCTTATAAAAAATAATCATTAAAACCTCTCTGACAATAGTTGTATCATCAAAGATCATTAAGATATCATGCAACAAACTACTCATGAAAAATTAAAAGCAAAACTAACCAACTTATATTTTTTTTAACTTTGACTTAATTCAAAAGATTCAAATCCAATCATAAAATCAATATACAAAAAGTAATATGTTCAAACTTCAAAACTCCTTCACATCACTTATTCATTAAAATTAAACTTAACTTGTGAGATTTTATGGCTCAGTTGAGAAGTCACCTAGTATTTTTACACGAGAGTAAACAATTTGTCATGAATACTCGTAGTTACTCAACTATATGTCCTACATCGACTAGCTACTATCACCGCCTTTAACTTCGACCTTTCTACTATAGTATGAAATTAATACAATAAATTAAATTTTTTCTTTTTTCACAAAAATAGACAAATTAATTATTTTTTCATTTTTATGATTTTAAGATGATAAACATGCTTAAAAGAAATAGCAATCATCTATGTATATGCAAATTACACAGAAAATAATAATGTGAACTAAGTATCCATCTTCCAAAAACATAAAGAAAATTAAAATCACTTATTCATCAACACTCATAATCAATCACATGATCTTATTAAATCACTAAAAAAATTAAAAACTTATTAGTGGTGTTGTCTACCTGACTAATATCTCAACTTAATCTCAAATTTTACCTAAGAAAACCTATAGTTAAGCATACCTATAATAAGTAATATAGTGGATCTAAATAAGTTCAAGTATTGTCCCATGAAGATTTAATTATACTAGGTCACTAGATTACAATTATTTAGAAAACTCTAGTTGATATATTAATTATTCTAAAACTATTAATCTAAATTAAATCACTTTCAATTAATGAAAAGAAACCAAGATTACTTATCAAAATTACCAAATCCAATTATATAGCTAAGGTTTTCACTGTTTAATGACTTAATTGATTGAAAACTAATTAGAATGCCTAATCTAGGGTATCTTCACAAAATCAAGATACAAATATGGTTAAGACTATGTCCTATCTTTATCAATGTTATTTGACTAGTTTGTCATATATCAAACTTTGGTGATAGGCTTAAACATCAAGAAGTTTAAGCCTAGAGTCTCTTATTTCATAATTAAGACATTGACAATTACTAGTTTGGTCATTCACTAATTTAAACTATGTTGATTATTAACTTTTTCAATATGTAAGGTAGACTTCTCATATCTTTAGTTATCTATAAATCTACTCAAAGTGGCAAACTTTTTATAAATAATTAAGTACTCAAATAAGAAAATATTAGCATCTAATTTAATGTAAAATCATTCAATTACAACATCTACTAACCTAGCCTTAGCTATTAACAAGTTAGTTGCACATATTAATCAAAGTACGCTAATTATTAAACATGAAGAACATATCTACTGATTAAAATGAAAAAGAGTTTCAAAATAATGAAATAAAGAGTTTAGATTACTCCAAATCTATCTCCAGTTGAACTTTAAATCATAATCATGTTCCTTAACTCCTTGAAAATTCTAAAGTGCCTCAGTACAATCAATTGAAAGCTATTAACTACTAAAAACTTAAAGTTTAAGAGAAAAACAATAACAAAGTGGCTAAAGGATTGACTAAAGATTGCTTAAACATTATTATTAGGTATCTAAATATTACTTATATATTTCTCAAGTAAGGTTAAAGTTGGCTACAATATGAATTTTTAAAAAAAGTTTATAGATTTCTTCATGAAGCTTTCCTTTAAAGACTTCAATGACCCATGGTATTAGACATCAGTGACACCATTATATACTCTTATTAATCTACTATTCTGAATTATGATCTTCAACAGTGGTAGGATCTCATATCAATAGTATTGATATAAGGTCACATTGATCTTCTCATAAGACTATAACAGTGGTTTTTATAAGACAACAACAATGCCATTAAAGACACACATTGCTCTTCTTAGAAAAACTACACACTCGATTCTTTTGATAGTAAATTTTCTAATTTTGTCTTGAACCTACAAAATATATAATGATACATATAAATTGAAAAAAAAACAATTAAAGATCATGAACTAGATTGATCAAGACTCAAGGTTTTGGAAGAGTCAATATAGAATCTATATATTTTATGATTTTTAATCTTTATTATAAGCCTTATTTAAGTTCTTTCCGGTGATTGATGAGACTAATCCTTTCAAAAGCAAGAAAGTTTTTAAGGATAATGATGTATGTTTATACAAAGCCTTAGAAAGGTTATCACTTAAAGAAGAAAAAGATGAATGAAAAACCTCACAAGAACCAATTATTAAACCAAGGAAGTGAAAAAGTTATTTAAAGAAGTTAGTGATAAATGAAAAGGGGAGGTATGCCTTGATATTATATAATTATTTTCTTTAAAATTCCATACAAATTTTTTAATGTCCTGGATATTTTAGAGATATTTTTTAATGATGCTTGCTTATTTATATGTTTTGGATCATTAAAATTTAATTAGGATGTTTTAAGAGACAATTTTTATACATCTTCTCCTTAATAAATGTTCTTGATTGATAATTGATGCTCTTAATGATTTTGAAAATCATGAATAGAAATGTATACCTTGACTGTTTACGAGCTTTACAAATGACATTCCTACATGATTCGGTCTTACATAATTAGGAAAGTCCAAAATTTTGTATGTTGTGATAAATGTTCTCAATTTGCTGCTTCATATTTTTTATCATATTAAGTTCTCACAAAATGTTTATATGTTTTTTCATGACCTCCTATTACATTAGAAATGGTATGATGAAGCATTTGGACATATTATGGATGAATATGATTTTTGACATCATTTATGATATTTAGATCTGCCTCATGATTTAGAATTTGCATTTATATAATTTTTAAGAAATTGCTTATATTGAAAGGGAGCATTGGTGACTTTATAAAATTAGAGGAGTTAACAATTTTTTAAAAGATGTTTAATGTATTCAATAATTCCTACCATGCATTGATTTTATAAAATGTTTGATAGTTCATTTTTTAGTGTTAAGATGCCTTCTTAAGGTAAGTTTTTCAACAAAAAAAAAAGTTCTTGACATGAAACTTAGAGGTTGTAAATTTCATGTGATGTCTTGAGCATGTTAATAAAATTTTTTGGATGATTATATGGTTTTCTAAAGTTTGATGTGATTAATCTTGAACAATTATTGTATAATGGACTATTTTTTACTTAGGAGGAGTAAAAATTTCTTTTAAATACATTAATTTAAATTATATGCATGAGTTTTGCAAGGCATCATGAAATTGATGGGATGTGATTTTTTTCAAGCTATAAAGATGTTTGATAATTTTTTTATTCATAATAATGGTTTTTTCATCAATTTTTGAAAATTTTGATATTGGAACATTATACATATACTTAGGGAGAGCATGGTATATAAGTTGCATATTTGATTTTCCAATTTCGAAAAGTGATAGAGAAATGCATCCTTTATGAAAAGGGAGTTGTTATGATGGTTTTGAATTATGAATTTTGATGTTTACTTGAAGTTTTTTATTTCTTTCAAACTACTTCAGAATAAATGAGAATTGAAGAAGGAAAATTGATGCTTATGATCATGGTTTTGATGTGCTATGGCTTTTTATACATTTTATATCTTGTTATATAAAATTTTGGATTTTTGAAAATGGCAATGCATGATTTTAGGTAGAGTTATCAGTTTGGATTTTTTTTTAAATCCTTAACATTTGAAATTTATGAATTTGTGGAATTTGTGGAATTTGTAGAAAGTTTTGCATAACTTTGATTAACTTAGGGAGAGTTAGTCAAAATTGTATGTTTAATGATTTTGTGATAAAAGTTGAGATGCTGCTGAGATTTTTTAAAAACGAATATGGAGTTGTGTCGAGTATAAAGTGATTTAATTGGTATCATGAGATAGTAAATATCTTGTGTATGATGATATTGTAATGATAAGTTTGTTTTAACCTTTTTGGAATTATTACTTTCGGTTATATATAAAAAGCGAAGCACCCCTTTTTAAAATTGATATATGATGTTTGACGTATTGGTATGTTGTTATTTTATGATAGGTGATCTCTTTAAGTGTGATGAAGAATTAGTATTATGTCAGTTTTTTATATAATTGTTGTTAGTAAATCATTTTCCAACAATTTATATTAAGAAGTGGTATCTTATTTTGAAAATTATTTTGAGTGATATCAATAATTGGTATCAAATCTTATTTTTTAACAATTAGTATAGATCAATCTCATTTCATTGAATTTGGCATCATGTATTGAATTTTTGGAATTAACCACTTTTTTTCAACAATTGGTATAATTTTTTATGACAATGTGTTCTGCACAAAAATTTTAATGAGTTTTTGATTGATGATGACCAGATTTTTTATGATGTTGAATTTTTCATATTGTATTTTATTAAGGGGAAGTGTGTTTGGTTCAGGTATAACACTCAATTTTTTTCATGTGGTTTTTGTAAATTCGTAAGTGTGTTTAGGAAAGATTGTGTGATAAAAGATGAGAAGATGAGTGATTCTTGTCATATGTGTACTTGATATGTTGGTGTTGGATTATTATACCATTTATATGTGTATTTTCTAATGATTACAGAGGGGGGGAATATGAGATGTGTGATATTAAAAAAGGGTAACAATTGTTTAATGTTTGATGCTTGCATATGGATGTGGTTTACTTGAGTATTTTACTTGATATATGATTTGTGCTCTCTAATATCACATGGTTTTTTCATCATTAAAAAAGGGAGATTATTGAACCAAGAGGTGGTTCCACCTTTATTTTGATGATGACAAAACACCATTACTAATGTATTTATGGAGTTTATTGTGTTTGATGACATAGGTTGACGAAGAACTTGTTTTAAAGTGAACAATTGGAGTCTTAAAGTTAAAGGATATGTTTAAAGATTACGTTGAAGTATTAAAGAGTATATGGAAATAGTTTAAGACCAAGTTAATATGTTGTTTAGTGAGTTTTATTATAATTCTCTCTTTGATTTTACACTGTGCCTAAGTACTCACATCATGCATATTGAACTCATGTTTAGTATTTTACATATAAGATGTATAATCAAGAGGTATTATATGTGATTATTGTGTGTAGAATCCTCTTGATGAATTAATGAATGCATGTATGGAATTACATGAGTTAAGGTGTGGATGGATAATTAATTTGGCATAATTTTTGTTAATTGATTAAAGGATAAGTTAAATAATTGTTAAATACATTAAATTTCTCTGATTTATGTGGTAAGTCTTGATTTGTATGTGATAAGATGAAAATTCAAGTGTTAATATTAAGGAAAGTTAGTAAATTGAATGAATATGATTATGTTAAGTTGTATGATTAATTTTTATGTGTTTCCAAGTGATCAATAGCAACTTTGGAAAGGTTATATGACGATTCTGAAGGTTGTCATTGTATATAAATTTTTAAGAGTAAAACGGTGGGTATAAGCAACATAATGGTTTTTCGTAAAAAGCATCGTTTAGGTCTAAATTTTATGTGATAATGGCTAGTTTTAAAAAGTAAGTTGTGTTTATGGATTTAGAACGTTAGAAAACAATAAAAAATGGCTAGTTTAAACTTACATGACTATAAATAAATTTTTTTAACATAAGTTTTATGTAATAAGGGTGTGAGAAATAATCTTACAAAGAGATTTCGACATTGTTTATAAGTTTGTATTTGAGTTTTTGTGTGGATGTTGTTAAGTGTTGTGTGAGGAGCACTTAAACACCTTGGTAAGTTAAGAGTGACATTTCAGAAGGTGTTGTGAGAAGAATCAAATTGAGAAAGAGGTGTATGTTTTATTATATGGTTATTCTTTAGCCTTGAAAAAGAAGTGTTCCTAAGAGGTTATTCATGAGCCTAGTGAAAAAGAATTGTAATGGTTATCCTTCAATTTTAAAAAGGATTTGTAACTTATTCTTTATTATAATGAAAAGTTCAACAAGTTGTTAGAGACTAGATGTATAGCAAAGTGGACCTCTCCAAACTAGTATAAATTGTCTATGTCCTTCTTCGGTATACTCTTTACATTTATTTCATTAATTTTATAAGTTGTTTATATTGATTATATAGTTATATAATTATTTTATATTTACTTTTATTTATTTAGCTTGCTCAAATTGATTAGAGTATTTGATGAATTAGGATAAATAATTTAGAAGATTTTTTGAAAACCCGTAATTCACTCCCTTAGATGCTATAGAGACTAACAAACATATCAAAATATAGGTAAAAATATTATATCCTAAAACAATGTAACTCTAATCTCTATTAATTATCCCCCCAATTAAGTTGTTACTTATCCTCAAACAACTTAGTTCATAAATTAATCTTTAATAAAAAATAATTGTTGTAAAATCATTAATCTTCTTAAACTAAAGGAGATTCCAATCTTAGTTTTGATGATAACAAAACATAATTGTTACTAATGATTTAAGTGTATACCGTGACATTAAATGATAGGTTTATTTCAAAATGATTCCATTTCGAAAGCTTGAAGCTTGAAGGGCAAAGATGAATTTAAATGGGGGAAAAAAGAGATATGCAAGCTACAATACCTTAGTTAGGTCGTTTTTAATATGATTATAAGTTTTACTTATTGACCAATTGATGTAGGGACTCAATTTTGATCATGCATTACATACAGTTTTTAAAAGTTCCATAAAGTTTCATAACATAATCATTAAATCATTTTGATTACTTGTATGGTCTCAAATTATATTTTAAATCTTGTTTGAAGTCTCATTCAATGTTTGGATAATTAAGCATTGCTTTAGCCATATTTTTGAAATTTGAGAATGGAAAACCGTTTGCTTTAAGTACTTTTACTAACATACTTCAAATCTATTTAGATTTGAATTATCATTATTCAATTTGATTTTTCAGCAGCCAAATCATTTTTTATTGCTTAAAAATCATCATACACATTTTTATTAAGGTCTTAAGGGTGCACTAGAATTTTATCTCATTTTTTTAAGCACTCAAAACAATGATTAAAGCCTTAAGAATATAGATTACTCAAAGTTGTCTCTAAAAGCTCTTTATTTCCTTTTTGGGATTAAAAGTTTCTTTTGACTTCCAAACAGCTAAAGCTATAATTTAAACATCTCAAGAACCTTCCTAACCCTATATGCAACATCTATAAACACCTTTAGCATTTTTTGAAGTCTTATAAACAAGATTGAAAGATAAAAATGGTTCAAACCTCAAGGCTTCCCCCTTCTTCACCGTTTGTGTTCTTTCTTCGTTATTTTGGTTTAATTTTGTCCCTCTCTAACTTAATCTATTTTTTATATGAATTCATTGTTTTCAATTATATTATGTGTTTAAAATTTTATTTGATCATACTTTTGTAGTTTAGGGTATTGTTGATGGGTGAATTCTATTAATTTTTATAGCATATTTTACTCTCTTTTTGTCCCATTTGATGTATAAAAAATGCCATTTGTGAGTTATTATTGTTTATTTTAGGAATATATGGTGTTTGGAGCAAAGGAGAGGAGTTTTGGATAGATTTTGGAGAAAAAATGCAGCTGGAACTATGTAGGACAGAGCATCAATGACACCCTGCTAGACAATTAATGGTGTCGTTTAAGGATGATCAAGGTGTCGTTGATAGTCAAAATCTGCTTCATCAATGGCACTTTATCAGCCAATTATTGATTATCTCCAACCCACAGTTCAAGGATCTTTTCATAGCATTTCACTTAAAATCATGTTCAAATCACTGCCAAACAATTGCAAATCACTCCTAAAACCCCTAGGAGTCGTCTAGCAACATATAAAAGGGCCTCATAATACAAATAATGGGGGAGATTTAGCTGGAGAAGAAAGAAACGTAGCTAGGTGTTCAAACTTCATTTTTTCCTTTTTCTAGTTAGTTTTAGGTTAGATTTTTAGTTTCTCTTGTTCAATTTCAGCTTAGTGATGCAGGAGGCATTCCCCAGAGTCTTCAGGAGGTTTTAAGGAGGAGATTTCAACTAGATTGGACCAAGATTTGGTTGTAATTCTTTCTCTTTCTCACTCTTTTGTATGAACTCTTGTTTTTCATCAATGAATATGTGTTTTATTGCTTTAATCTTAAATTTATTGATTATGTTATATGCTTAATTTGATTGCTTAAGGCTAGGATTGAATGGATTTTATGTAATTGGAGGATTTTTTCCTAATTAAAGAGCTTAAATTGATCTTAATTAAGTGACCATCTTAGCTAGATCATTAGATGATTAAAAGACCTTGATTTGCAGTCTTTAATTGTTGGAATATTAATTAGGTAACACAATTGAAATTAGGTATGGATCAAGGCATAAGGTCTTTTGTAAGGGTCCTTAGGATTAACGAACTTAATTTTAGGTTTCTTGATATTAATGCCTTCTATTCCAATTTGTCTATTGGACCAAGACAGATGAATTGACTTTAGGAGAGAAAAGATGTTTCCATGACCATTAGTTGTGTCATGCATTTGTGATGTATACCTTAAATTTGTCCAGTAAAATGTGTTTCTTATTTGTTAAATCCATTGCAATTCAAGCTCTAGCCAAATTATCAGTTGTTAGACTCTTATCCTCTAGCTTTTTCTTGGATTGGTCTTTGTTTGTTTTACTTGTTTTGTTTGTTCTTATGTTTCTTTTAATCAATCCTTTGTTAGTTGTCTAGATAATTAAACAATAATTGATCTAGTGTTACACTCAGATTCCTAGGGAGAACAATACTCGAGGTTTACTTCAGTTTATAGAACTTGTTAACAAGGTGTGCTTGCCTTTGTCTGGTTTAGGATTAAATTGATAAAAATTATAAGTTGATTAGACTGTTACAAGTTTTTGGCACTGTTGTCAGGGAATCTAGTTTGTTAATATTGGGTTTATTGGTGTTGATTATTCTAGACATTGTTTTGTTTGTTTTGTTTGTTCTTTTCCTTTATTTTATATTGATTCTTGAGTTTGGATTATTCACGCAGTTTTCTCTTGTGATCACAGGCAGGTGCTGACATGGATAGGAAAGACTATCTAAACTACCAGTGGTACAATAACTTAATGGCTTCAGTAAATAAAGGAAAAGTTGAGTGGATATCTTAAGAGCCCCACGGGAGCCACACCTATGGATTCTTTAAGACTCCTCCATAGAGTTACTACTATCAACATCAAGAAGAAGACTCAAGATTAAGTGAGCTATTGACAAGGGTCATCCCCACATCTGAGGAATCAAGGTTAGCAGATCTATTGGAGAGGGACAACATCACTTCCGAAGCTCAAATCCAAGCTACAGAGGCCTCTATCTCTAACTTGACCCCACAAGTAGAACAATCACTTCAAGAAGAAGAGGAATCAAGATTAGAGAAGCTTCGAAGTACTTTCATATCCACGAATAAGGATAGGCTTGATAGTATGGATGCCTGCATTGCAAGTATAACAACATCCTCCCATGACTTGGTGACACAGATAGGATAGTTGGTTGGAGTCAATGCAAAACCTAAGCAATAAAGTGACTTCAACATTCTAGAAGTTGAGCTAAGTGAGCAAGTTGAAGAATAATCATTTACAAAGGGTGAGGAGCTTATCAGCGAGCCAATCAAGAAGGAAAAATAAGTTGTTGCTGTTACAGACTTCAACGAAGAAAACTAGGTACTCCCGTTCATTGATTTTATTAGTATATAAATTGTTGACTACAGGCAAACAATTGGATACCAAAATACTTTACTAAGGTACCTAACACAAGCAACTAGAGGTATGAAGAGCGTAATGGCGATAGGTGGAAAATCTCATTCATCATTGGTAAGTCATCTTAAATATGAGGATTTCATGCAAAGG
>JAOXYD010020492.1:0-14641 GCA_028565735.1 Pinacopodium congolense
TTTTTAAGTTAATTTAGTTGTATTAGCTTAATTAATTTAGTAATATTGAGCTCCCTAGATAATTGTAATCTAATTTCCTTCATAGTCACACTATTTCCCCGTGGGTTCGACATTCTAGAGTCATGAAAATGCTCCCTTATATTACTTATTGACTAGTATACTATCGTATTATTGGTTTTGAATTGAATTTGATTTGCATATTAATTGATAAATTTATTTGAGCTTAGTGAGTATTAAACCAACCAACAAAAATATCTTACACTTTCTTTGCCTAAAAATAACGTAAATTATGAAATTGCTTACATCACATATTAACTTGAATGTAAGTGATCAATTGAGTGAAACAAGGATAGGTACACTTATAAGTTTCTCCTTTAAAATCTTAAAAGAAAGTATACAATTATCATTAAAATAAAAATTAGTGTCTTTGGTCAAGAGATTAGCTAAGGTCTTTGTGATCTTAGAAAAATCCTTACTAAATCTCTGGTAGAATCTACCATGACCTAGAAAACTCCCAATTGCTTAAATTGAAGTAGTTGGTGGAGGTTGAATGCAGTGGTGGTGTATGGCATAGTGTGGTCTTCAACTAAATTTGATTTTTCTTTTAAGTTGTTTGGACTTCTTAAATTTAGAAAATTATTGTAATTTTTATTTTTTTAAAATATAAAAATCGAAAAAAATAATATAAAATTTGAAAAAAAAATACATTAATACAACATAAAAATAAAAAAATAACACAAAAATTAATATAAAAATATAAAAATTACAAAAAAAACACAAAAACTTCAAGTGGAGTTGTTGGTTTTTGTTTTTTATTATAATTTTTGTGTATAATTTTAGGTTATTATGCTGTTTTTTTTGTTTCTATGTTGTATTAGTGTATTATTTTTCTAGTTTTTATGCTTTTTTTTCTGATTTTTGTATTTTAAAAAATAAGAAACGAAAATAAAAAACGGAAGTGAAACTAAACAAGCCTTAATTACAAAGATTTTGGTCATGTTAAATATGGGCTGAAACTTGTGACAACAATTAATTGGGCATTGCAGCCTCTAACAAAAAAGACAGACCTTTAGGCTAACAGTAAAGCTTAAGCTTGGAAAATCAACTATCCATTCGTAGATAATCATGCATCTAATCTAAGACCATAGCTAAAGGAAGTTACAAGTCATCAGTTATTTTGAATAGCTTTTTATTTCTTTAATTAATGAACAATTTTCATTCTTCAAAAATGGGAAATAGAAATTGGATCAGTTGTTATGCACATGGCACCACATAAATGACTCTCCATATCTCTCTTAAGAAAAACTATTGTGCCACGTGCTCTACTAAGATCCATGCAAAAACATCAAAAATTACTATCATGTTTGGTTTTGTTCCTCGTTTTAGTTTTTGGTTGTTATTAATGTTAGAAATTATATGAACTAACATAATCACATCATTAATTCTATATACATAACCATTAATTAAATTACTTAATGTATGTTAATAACCATAATAGGATGGTTAATATTTTCTAATTGCATTAAGACATATGGTAGTACCCCAATTACTGTAGTTAGCACATTAAACTATAGTCACATATCCATCCATATAAAAGGAAAAAGTCTATGGAATGTTTGAAGGTTGAAAAATCTGTGTGGGTCTTCCACCATTTTGGTCTTGTTCGTGTATTTGCTATTGTTTCTTTCATTTTGTAGGAAAAATGGACAGAATATAAGATGGAACCACAAGCTTTAGTGGTATGTTTAATGCCCTAAATAGAATATGATCTTGATTGTTGAATGCATTGAATGCATGTGTTAATTTTAACAAATGATATCAGAGTTGGTTCATTCACTTTTAGGGCTCTCAGTGTTCGTTTCTTCATTTTTTTGGTTCTAGACCCCAAAAATTTGACAAACCATGACTTGAACTGCTGTGTTGAGGCTCAAAACAGATTGTTTGATGAATTTGTTGCGTTTTCCCTTGGTTTTGGACAAAGAATCATTAGTTTTTTATGTGATTTTTAGACGATTTTTCGAGTTTCTCCATGGCTGAATGGTTTTTTTGTTTTTCGGCAGTTTTTGGAACCTCTTTTGGATGAAATGACATAGAAAATCTATAGATCATGAGACAACGATGAAAGGACTCCAAAATCATCGAAATTGGAGGTCAAACAATGCATTTATCGTCTAGTCAACCCGCGCACCCAATGAGTCGACCCGACAACCCGGCTGGAGGAGAGGGACGACATCTGTGATGTCATCTCAGATCAGGTCGACCCGCAACCTCGTAGTTCGACTCGCATACCCGCTCCGTTTGGTTTTTAATTTTTTTAATTTTATTATTTTATTCCAAAAAAATTTTAAATTTTTTTTTCTGGACCATTTGTTTCTAGAATTTTTTGGGCTCCTTTTATTCTTTTCCTTATATGTTTATGCACAAAATTATTTTTATTTTATTTGATAATTCTAATTAGTTTTCAAACTTGTTGTAGCATAAACATATTTTTATTGACAAGAGTGTGTGTTTAATTAATATTTGATAATTAATATTTAGTATGATGCTCAATAAGGTGAAGAAATTTTATTGAAATATTATGAACCGCATAATGTTTCTATCCTTTCGATAGTGTATTGATTATTTGGTTGTAATATTTAATAAATTGTTCTTACCTGTGAATGAATTCTATATTTGTTTAAAGAACTCTAGCCTGAATGATATAAATGTTTTTTAAGAATAAGAGCATGAATTGCATGATTATGTTTTAACATGCATATCATAGTTATTGCTCTTGGTTTTTGTTCAGCTTTACGCAATTCAAAAGTCTCTGCTATCTTGAAACTGAATGAAATGAATCAAAAGCAATAGGTTGAATCTATCATGATGAATTTGATTATCATGTGAATGGACTTGGCCTTAAGAATTGATCTACCACTTAAACCCATCGATGATGCTACTGAGAAGGAAAGGAAATCCTATGAGAAGTGGGAGTCCTCTAATAGATGTTGTTTGATGATTATGAGGTATCATATGGATGAATCCATTCGTGATAGTATTCCTGAAGTTGAGAATGTCAAGGATTTTCTTATAGCCATTACGAAGAAGTACATGAAGTTCTCAAAGAATCAGAAGAATGAGTACTTGAACATGCTTCATCACACCATTTATGATGGTGCAAGTGACATTAGGGATCACATCGATAAGCTCGTGTGCTGCTACCATAAGTTTAAGGCTATGGACATAGACTTTGGTGAGGATTATATGTTCTGGTTTGTGATGGGGACTCTTACTTCTAAGTTTTATTCAATCAAATTAAGCTATAATGCTCAGAAAGAGCAATGGACTGTTGAGGAGATGACTGCCATTCTTGTCAAGGAAGAAGATGACATGAAAAAGGGAAGGGTAAGAAACAATTCTATGATAACACAGCACAACTACTCTCAGAAGAGAAAGTTTAATTCTAATAACTCAAGTGACCAAAGGCCTTTCAAGAAGAAGGATATTGGTCCTAAAGGAAGTGGACAGCCGAGCTCATCTTCTGGTAATCAGAAGAATAAATTTTTCAAGGGGAAGTACACTTTTTGTCAATGTTTTGGACACAAGAAAGTTGATTGCTAAAAATTGAAAGCTCATTTAGAAAAGAAAAGAAATTATTTTATGGCGGTTTGTTTAGATTCTAATATTATTGATGTTCCTTTAAATACTTGGTGGTTAGATACTGAAGCAATAATTCTTGTTACAAATTCCTTGAAGAAACTGACAAGTCGAAGAAGGCTGACTAGTTCTGAGTAACATATGTATATGAGAGACGATACTCAAGTCAAAGTTGAATTTTTTAGAACAGTTGAATTACAGTTACAGACATGACATCTTTTGGTGTTACATGATGACGGTTATTTACCCTATATTAGGAGGAATTTGATCTCTGTATCTATTTTGAATAGATTAGGTTATAGTCTTTCTTTTGGAACTGGAAAAATGACTTTGTATCGTGACTCTATTTTGGTTGAAAATAGATTTTTATGTGGAAATTTATACAAAATTGAATTGAATGATATTGTTACTATTGTTTCTTCTTCTTCTCTTAATACTGTTGTTGATTCTAAACGTATGAGGTTGGATTTGAGATCTTCTATGTTATGGCATAAACATTTAGGTCATATTTCTAAAGATAGAATGGAGATGTTGATAAAAGATGGTGTACTTCAGGATCTTGATTTTTCAGATTTCACTACATGTGTTGATTATATTAAAGGAAAGTTGACCGTCAAGGTTAGAATGGGCAAAATAGATAGGAGCTTAGAATTGTTGGAGTTGATTCATACTGATGAGTATTTCATTACTTTTATTGATGATTTCTCCAGGTATGGTTATGTGGAGCTTATTCGTGAAAATTTTGAATTTTTGGAGGTATTTAAGATTTTTAAGACAAAGGTTGAGCTTCAAAATGGGAAGAAAATCAAAATAGTTAATTCTAATAAAGGTAGAGAGTATTATGGACGCTATAATGAGAGTGGAAGAAATTCAGGGCCTTTTACTAGATACTTACAAGAATGTGGTATTGAAGTAAGATATACAATGCCAAGAACACCTCAACAGAATAGAATTGCTAAAAGAAGAAACCACACCTTTCTTGATATGTTGTGATGTATGTTGATTCATTCTAGTTTACCTGATTTTTTGTGGGGTGAGGCATTGAAGACAACTGCTTATATCTTGAATCAAGTACCTAGCAAGTTAGTATCAAAGACTCCATATATGTTACAGTCAAGTAAGAAACCAAGCTTGCGTCATTTTCATGTTTGGGGATACAAAGTAGAAGTGAGGCCTTATAATCCACAATCTAAGAAACTTGATCAGAAAACCATTAGTGGCTACTTTGTAGGCGACACTGTCGGATTAAGGGGTTCTAAATTCTATTGCCCATCTCAAAGCACCAGGATTGTAGAATCAGATATAATTGTCTTTTTAAAGATGATTTTGGTCCAAGTCAAGGGTCAAAACAAATTATGTTTAGGGAAGAACATATTCTAGTCCATGTACCCGTTGTTTCTGCTTCTACTGATAATCATGTGATTGAACAAAATCTAGTAGACTCTCATGATGAACCTTATAATCAAGTACATGATGAAATCATTGATACTGGGGAGGATGAAGTTGTTGTCAGGAGATCACAAAGAAATCGTAGACTTGCCATACCTAATGACTATATTGTCTATTTACAGGAACATGAGTTCGATGTCAGAGATAATCCTTAACCTACTAGTTTTCAAGAAGCTATGAATAGTGCTTAGTCTACATTATGGATGCATGTCATGGAAGATGAGTTGAGTTCCATGTGACACAATGGAGTTTGAGAATTGGTTGAACTTTTTAAAGGTTGCAAACTCATTGGGTGCAAGTGGGTTTACAAAATCAAAAAAAACTTTAGCGGGCAAGTAGAAAGATATAAGGTTAGACTTGTCGCAAAAGGGTATGACCAGAGAGAAGGAATTGATTTTAAGGAAACTTTCTCACCAATTTCTACTAAAGATTCATTGTGAATCATTATGGATATAGTTTTCTCATTGTGACTTGGAACTTAATCAAATGGATGTGAGGACCGCCTTCTTGAATGAGGATCTGTATGAAGATATTTATATGGCCCATTCAGTTGGTTTTGAGATAACTGGCATAGAGCACATGGTTTGCAAGCTCAAGAAATCTATCTATAGGTTGAAACAAGCATTAAGGCAGTGGTATCTCAAGTTTAATATGGTTGTCACTACACATAGCTTTAAATAGAATATTGTTGATCAATGTATATATATGAAATTCAGTGGGAGAAGTTTCATTTTTCTTGTCCTATATGTTGATGACATTTTACTTGCTTCTAATGATACTGAGCTGTTATTTAAGACAAAACAGTTATTGTTTAGCCATTTTGATATGAAAGATCTTGGTGAGGCCTCTTATGTTCTTGGAATTCAGATTCTCTAAGACAGAGTTAATGAGATCCTTCAATTTTCTCAAAAGACTTACATTGATCAAATCTTGAAAAGATTCAATATGCATTCTTATTCTTTTGGAAAGACATCTATCGTAAAAGGTGACAAATTATCAAAGGCTCAATGTCCACAAATTGATAAAGAGAGAGATGAAATGAAAGTCGTTCCTTATGCGTCACTTGTAGGCAGCTTGATGGATGCTCAAGTATGCACACGCCCTGATATTGTTTTTGCTATAGGCGTGTTGGGTAGATACTTGAGTGATTCTGGACTTAGCCATTGCAGAGCAGTTAAGAAGGTCCTGAGGTATCTTCAGGGTACCAAGGATCATGTATTAACTTATCGGCGAACTGACACTCTTGATATAGTTATGTTCAGTGATTCTGATTATGTAGGATGTTTGGATGAAAAAAAGTCCACTTCAGGCTACATCTTTATGATGGTTGGAGGAGCTGTATCGTGGAAAAATGTCAAGCAGATACTCACAACGTCCTTTATAATAGAGGCAGAGTATATTGTGTGCTATGAGACAGCTTGTCAAACAATATGGTTGCGAAATTTTATTTCAGCATTGGATATTGTAGACTCTATTTCGAGTCTGTTGAAATTGTATTGTGATAATTCCGCAGTTGTAGCTTTCTCTAAGAACACTAGAAGTACTTCTCGCTCAAAGTATATTGATATAAAGTACTATTTTGTGAAAGAGAAAGTCACTGAATTCCTCATTACTGTTGAGTATACGCCTACAGCTAGCATATTAACAGATCTACTTACAAAGGCTTACCCATATGCGTGTTTTCAGAACACGTCTCCCGCATGAGATTGTTAGGAGCTTGACTGTATAAGATTAGTGGGAGTTTGCTATTTTGTATTGAACACGCTAGTACTTTGTACGGATTGCTTATGACTTTTATATATAAAACCTAAATGTGATGTTTGCAGTCATTTCTTGTTGATATTGATCTATATATGTTGATGTATTTAAGTGGTTTGATGAAATGTCAGGTATAAAAGGAGACAAATGTAAAGTCTCAGTTATTGTATTACATGCATGTTTTGTTAATGGTTATTATGGCATTTGAATATCTCCAAGACTAAATCATGTTTAGTAAATATATCCTGTCAATATGTTATTGCATGTGATTTATTTGACTGTTTTTGGATGATAAATATTGATATGGTAGTTGATTATATTGTTTAAGTGAGAGAATGTTCGAAATTTATATGGACTAATATAATCACAACATCAATTCCATATACATAACCATTAATTAAATTTCCTAATGTATGTTAATAACCATAATGGGATGGTTAATATTTGCTAATTGCATTAAGGCATATGGTAGCACCCCAATTATTATAGTTGGCCTATTAAACTCTAGTTATATACCCAACCACATAAAAGGAAAAAGTATATGGTATATTTGAAGGTTGAAAAATATGTGTTGGTCTTCTACCATTTTGATCTTGTGCATGTATTTGCTGTTGTTGCTCTCATTTTGTAGGTAAAAATCAACAAAATACAAGATGGAACCACAAGCCTTAGAGGTATGTTTAATGCCCTAAATAGAATGTGATCTTGATTGTTGAATGCATTAAATGCATGTGTTAATTTTAACAGTTGCTCTAAGTACAAAAACTAAAGATTATATCTACATTTGGTTATGTCGCTCTGTTTCATGTTTGTGTTGTGTTTTTTCTATTTCCCTTCTCTGTTTTCCTATTTCATTTTTCTGGTTTCCTTCCCTATTTGTTTTTTTGTTGTTGTGTTTTCCTTTGAATAAAACAAAAACTATCGACTACAGCTAAAAACATTTTCAGCAACTGAAATCCTTCCAAAAAACATTACCGTCCAAGTCGCTTATGTAGATTAAGGGTAAGACGTCGATTACTCTACCCCTTGCACCGACATCGCAACTTATCTTTGTCGCTCCACCACTTGTGCGTTGCTATTTTAGGGTCGCTTGTGGTTGCCTCTGGTTGCCGTCCTATCTCACCTTTGATTGCCTCTCGTTCTCGTGATCTGTATCCGTCTACCGCCCAGATCCTGCATCTCGCCTATGGTCTTCAGTGGCCACATCTCACCATTGGTTGCCTCTCACCCATGCTATGGTCGCTAGCGACGACGGTGACTAAGGTTACGGGGGAGAGACTCTGAAGAAGATGAAACGGTTCAAGGTTTTTTTTTTGTCTATGGTTGACCTAAAAACTCAAATCTTCATAATAATTAAAATTTTTATTTATGTAAAATTAAAGATTTAGGTATAAATAAATGATTATAAAACAAATTAAATTTTAATTATTAATATAAAATTTATATAATTATTAAAAATTTTATTAATGTAAAATTAAATGGTTTAATGTAAAATAATATTAAAATAAAATACATTTAATTATTAATATACAATTTATATCATTTTTATAATTATTAAAAATTTTGTGAATGTAACATTAAATGGGTTAATGTAAAATGCAATGAAAATAAATTTAATTTTAATTATTAATATAAAGTTTATATACTTTTTGTAATTATTAAAGATTTTATGATTGTGAATTTAAATATTTAATTTAATATGATGATATGAAAAAAATATAATATAAAATTAATTTATATTACAATAAAATAATATACATAATTACTCAACATAAAAAAATAGCAATACAAAACAAAAATAGGAAACAATATAAAACAAAAAACAAAAATTAAAAATAACAACTAAAAAATAATTAAAAATAAAAAACAGAAGCTATACCAAACGAATCTTACACTCTCTTTCTGCCCACTCTAGCAAAAAACAAAAAAACAAAAAGTTTGGCTCATGGCATCACTAGTAACCTTTGCTACTGTCCAACCTGTGACTATCAAGGGCCTTGGTTGTAGCTCATTAAATGGAATCAAGCTCTATGTCAAGCCTCCTTACTGAAGCTTGAGATCTAAAAGCATTAGATTCCATCGTCATAAAACTATATATCATGTGTACTAAGTAAAACTTTTATTTTTTTAATATACATTTAGAGCTGCCTGCCTAATGGTTGACTTTTTTTTCTTTTTTTACGAATTAGTTTGAAGTATACAAAAGTGGTGTTATGGTGGTCAAATATGGTGATAAGAGTGTATACTTTTGACTTGGAGGACTTTGGTTATACAATTGAGCAATAGGACTTGTATGATTTAGACGCACCATCACCCTTTACAAGTTTCACTATTACAAATTTGTAATGGCTTGTTTCATTTGGCATTTTCCCTTTTTCAATTTACATTTGAGTAGAGAGTATAGTTGGAAAATGCTAGCAAATCTTGTTAATGTACAAATACATGTCGTGATCATAGATATTACAAAGACCTCATAGTCACTTAAACTTTCACTGAACTGCATCTACTCCTTTGCACAGTAATCTTGCTTAAGTCCATTTAAGTAAGAATTAGTCTTCCCCACGTGATCTTCAACCAACGATACTTCACTATCGAACACCACACAACCCTCGAAGTCTTTAACCCTCACACTTGAAGTAAGAATATTATGAAAGTAATAGGAAAAAATAGGTAACAATATAACACAAGAGATACAGTAACCACTATCCTTTATTACTTGCCTTCAAAAGTTCTAAAGGAATGCTTTTTCTTAAATAAATGAGGAATAAGGTTCAAATAAGCTATATCTACCACTCGTGACTTGAAGGCTAAGTTACAAATTAAAATCTTAACTGAATTAAACTACCTAAGATCATGTTTATCCTTATCAAATTAAATCATGTGGCCAATTGGATAACACCCCCCATCTAAATAAGATTCTAATTAATTAGATAGAATTACTTCACAAAATTACATCATAACAAATAAGATAAGAGTTTACATTCAATTAAGAAACTAGCATCCTTATTCTCAAATATCTCCACTATCTTCAGAAGTTTAGTCCCATTAGGTATTTGTCTCTTAATGCTAATGTTTATCCCATATGATCTTATTCTTCACATTATCTAAGATCTCTCCCGTATCTCTATATGTTGATAATGAGCTATCAAAGCCAAAGCCTCGTATAGAACACTAGTATGATCTAATGCTTATCCACAATAAGTCCGTTAGTCATGGTTCATTCAATCGAGCATATACTAAGTCCTTAGTCCATCAAGTACTTGGCCTTAGCCAAGTCAATCATCACAAGGCCTGAAACTCTACCAAAACTTGCACCAAGTATGATCTAACCTACTAAGTTATCTAAGATCTCTCATATGCATCTTCATGCATGTGATCCATCTAACTTTTCTCTCGAGCTTCACCTTGAAAGACAGTTGTGAAATGCTTTCGAATGTTAAGGGGCTAACAGTAGACATACATAGAATAAAAGCAAAATAAAGAAGATGAAAGTAGAAGTAGTAGATTAAGTGGTAAGGAAGGTAAGGGTGTTTTCATTGAGAATCAAACTCAGGATCATCTAGTTAGGGGTGCTCTAATTGATTGTTGTCTGAGAACTTTTGTCAATGGAGATCTAAATTTTTTAATTTAATTGAGTAGGAAATGCAAGTAGGTATCAATTTTATATACTCATGCAAGTTGAAAGAAATTGGAACTAAATAAAACATGTGAAGAGAAGAAAGGTCTCCTAAATAGATGATTGGTAACTTACACATCTATTGTTAATGTTAGGAAAAGGTAAAAAAACTAAAAAAACTATTAAAAAAACTGTGGTGGGTTGTCATAATAGGCATGACTACTTAAAATATTATGTATCAACAATGTATGATCACATATATCCTTAATAAAAAAATTACATCACATTGCTACTTTGATTGCTTGAAACGTTACATTATCTTCTCTTGTCACATGCCACACCACACTTGGCATACTTACCTACAAAGATAAATGGCAAGTAGTGCTCTAGTTTATGTAAAATCTTAGCCGTTAGTTGTTAAACCAAGTTTAGTTAAATAATAATTCTATAGTTCTAATTAGAGTTTTAGTTTAAGTCAAATATTCAATAGTCTAATTGATTTTGAATTTGGATAATGAGTCTTTATGTATGAACATAATGTTTAACTTTTGTGTGGCAATATATCAAACAAGTTGTGTATAGTTAACAAATTATCTTTGCTTTTACTTATTTCTTCTACCCGATTTCCTATCTTCTTTGTACATGATTTTGATAAGCCTATAAATTGGTATTTGAGCCTACTTTCTTACCTTCATAACCTAAATATCTCTTTAAAATAATACATCAAACACCTCTATAACAAAACTTAGAAATAGAGAGTGGTACACCTAGCAGAGGAATAATCTTCACCCATCATCACAAAGAGCAATTGCAACAAAGCTTTGACAGCTTTGAAGAAGGCCTAGCTCTGTGAAATTTTGGATCGTTAACATTCATAAGATAGAATAATAGGTCGTATTAAAAAGAAGAAGAAGACTGGAGAAGAGAAATAAGAAGAGATGTTGGAGAATTGGAGGTACAAAGAAGAAATTTTAGCTAGTGAAAGAACAAGGATTTAAATTCAAGACATATTATAGAAAAAGGAGTTGATTTAACCATTTGACTGCAAATGCAAAAAATGTAACAAACATGTAGAAAGTTGCCATCTTGAAGCAATTGTTTCAATATAATTTTTCTTAAAGTTAGATTGAAATGACATCAAGTAGTCAAGTTATTCAATCCTTATAGGCAACTATTTTTAAATTTGATGGGAAATAATATTAAAGTTATATTTAAAGAAAAACTTGTTTAAAGAAAGTTCAGAAAAGGACGTTAATAGAACCTAAGATACATCATCTACAAATTTAATCATGAACGTTCTCTTAACGAGAGAGCATTTTTTTTTATTTGTCAATTTGTAGAGTTTCCAATACTTGAAAAAATATTTCATATCAAAATAGCTAAAGAGGCATGGAGTATTTTTCTTAAAAATATAAAGGTGTAGATTTAATTAAAAGAATAAGGTTCTAAGGATTAAAAAGACAATTTGAGCTAATATGAGTAAGTCAAGAAAGAAAGTATTTATGATTATTTTTTGCATGTGAAAAAGATAGTCAATAATATGAAAAATAATAGTGAAAAAATTTAATGAACTTCAAGTCATGAAGAAAATCTTGTACTTTATCTAATTGATTTAATTATGTTGTGACTGTTATCGAAGGATCCAAAAATCTCAATACCATAATTCTGAATGAACTCCAATCCTTATTAAAATCGTACGAGATATGGATGAATGATAGATCAACTAATATAATTGATCAAGCACTAAAAGCATAAATGAATTTAAGATCAACTAATATAATAGAGCAAGCATTGAAAGCATAAATGAATTTAAAATTTTAAAAGGAAGATCCCTACATGAGGAAAATTTTAGTCAAAAAGGTCATAATTATAAAGTTAAAGGAATAAGAAATTCTAAAGGTAATTAAAGACAATCTGCAAAAGGTACTAGAATCATCTAGTGGTAAATCTAATATTTGGTATTTTAAGTGTGAAAGATATAAGCATTATCATTGTACTTACAAATCACATATTCTCATAACTGCTAGAAGCATGGTCATTATGAAAGAGAATGTCATATGAGAAGAACAAATAATAAAGAAAGTCATACCAAAGTAGTTGAAAAGGATAACATAAAAATGTTGTTATCGACTAGTCATATTATCACAAACAATAATAATAGTCAATGATTATTGGATTCAGGTTGTAGTTATCACTTATATGGAAGCACGAAAGTGTTTTTTAAGTTAGACGAGTTGTTTTGTTCTTCTGTAAGACTTAGAGATGACTATAAGATTCCAATTTTAGAAAAAGAAAATTTGCTATTAGACTAAAGGATAGGTCTCACAATTATATCTATGAAATAATATATACTTATAGTATGTGTTAGAATTTACTGAGTATAAGAAAACTAGGGGAAAAAAAGGTTATGACTCGTGTTTTGATAAACATAGATGCACTGTTAGTAATACTAAGAAGGGTTTGATATTGAAAACAAATATGTTAGCTAGTCTCTTAGTCCTAACGCACATCAATTATGATGATTATTATTACTATAATTATATGATTGTTGATGATAATTGGCTATGAAATTTAATCTTAAGCACTTGAATTTTAGAAGCATCAAATTTCTTATAAACAAGAAGTGAGTTTCAAGTTCGTCAACTTTTCATGTTCTTGATCAGATTTATGAGACTTGCATTATGGGGAAGTAATATAATAGAAATACACTTTATAGTATTTCTATATATTTTTCAATGTCATTCCATCCATATTTTGATGTTTAAATGCTTATTTTGTATTCATATTGAGTTTATGTAGATTTAATTATTAAACATGAATATAAGTTGGAAGGACCAAGTTTGGGAGTGATTTGGAATAAAATTGGAACTAAAAGAGATATGAAACCGATTTAAAGCATGATGTTATGAAATTCCTCACCAAAATTTAAGGTCATATGACAAGCTATAAAGGATGCATCAAGAGAAGAGTAAGAGTTAATCAACTTACTCTAGGATTCCAATTCTCTAAGTTACACAATCCAAGCTTTTGCGATTGTATCTTAGGCTAGTTGTTCCCTAGTGTCCAATGCTATCCCGCGATTAAATTTAAAGAGCTTGTTTTAGGTTATCGCATGATTAGGGGCAAATTTTCTATCATATAAAATTTGTCTAAAATTAGAAAAACTTTGGATTCAAGAGTTTGTTTGAATCCACATGTTAGCATCTTAGATAAAACACAATCTATATATTTTCAACGATCAATTATTTATTTTCCATTCTTTGGCTTTGTTTAGCTTTGTAAGTCTTGAAGGCCAGTTACTTTGTACCATTCATAACTTGAAGAGGCCAAATTCTGTGGTTATCCACATTCTTCTCTTTATAGTTAATCAATAGGTTTGTTAAATGGATGATTGAGATGAACTGATAAGGCTTCAAGACGATGCGCTACATAATGGCTAAAATAAATAGCATCTCGACCTTAATTTTTCTGTATATTTACTTAAAAATAAAAAGTTATGGATCTGGTGAAGAAAAATAAAATTACTATGACATCTTACTCAAATATGAAAATTTTGAGGGCTCGCTTATAGCAAGACCCTTTTTTTTTAAAAAATTATATAAAGACTTAGTAAGAGGGTTAATGACTACAGTACTGTAATGGTTTTAGAGTCTCGTGAAAATGCTACTAAAATTTCTGTATCCTTAACAAAGGTTTCGACTTTCTAGATGGGTTAATTTGTTAAATTTACATATTATGATATTGATCTCTCTGTTTTTTTTTTTTTACCAATTTGCTTATGCCATCTTCAAAGCTATTTGTAGGCATTATTTAGGGTTTCCAAGCCTTGTTGCTCCAAAGACCGAACAATTGGTGGGTTTAAACTTTAAAGAACTTTTAAGTACTATAAAATTGGAGGAACTCCCTAGGAAAATTTTATATATATCCTATTAATATTAATACTTAATTTTCTTTTGTTACAGTTCAATAACAGTATTGATCTTACAACTGTTTCAGATATTTTTTAAAATTATAATAGGGATAACCATATTTATAGTCATAAACCTTTTATTATTTTCTCAATTGAATCTTATACGTTTGAGACTTCTTATTGAAGTCCTATACCTATACGGATTAATAAAAAGACAGTCCTTTAGTCAGACTTTCCACAATTATGCAAAGTAAAACCAAACAATGATATTC
>JAOXYD010020503.1:0-28264 GCA_028565735.1 Pinacopodium congolense
TTTCTTTAATTATTAACAATTTCATTTTAATTATTAAAACAATTCTTTAATTGGATTTAATATCATTTCAGTCCTTATGGTTTAGTAAACTATCAATTAGGTCCCTATAATTTGATAAAGTATCAAATAGGTCTCTAAAGTTTCAAAATATTTTCACTATTAGTCTAGTGCCACATGACATGTCCACGTTGTATTATGTGGCAACGTAGACATGCCACATGAATGTACTGTTAGTCTATAAGGACATAAATGTAATGAAAAGACTAACGGTAAAAATAATTTGAAACCTTAGGAACCTATTTGATAACTTTTAAACTATAAAGAGTTAATTGATAGTTTACTAAACCACAGGGAGCCTGAGTGACTTTAACCCTATAATTTATGTGGGGTCAACTCACTCCTTTTTAGTTGAATTCAGATCTAGTATGATGAGTAGATTTGAAATGTCAGATTTAGGCTTGCTACATTATTTTTTGAAGTGAAGTAAGGAAAATATGGAACATTGATTTCGCAAAGAAAATATACAGCATACCTACTTAAAAATTTTAATATGATCAATTGTAAGCTAGCAGCTATACCCATGAATATGAATGAAAAATTGTAGCTTGATGATGGTATTGAAAATCTAATGCAAAAAGTTTTTGAAGCCTAGTTAAGGGTTTGATTTATTTAACAAACACTCGTTCATATATTTCATGCTCAGTTGGTGTTATTATCGGGTAGAGAGGGCCTCTTTAATACATTGAGAAAAGATGTTCACAGGGGCAGAAAGACTTAGTCATAGGAACTTAGACCACCTATGTGCTGGTAAACGAAAACCACCTCGATCGAATAAGAGTAAACAACAATGTCGAATTATACAACCCCTTGCCTTGAAAGAATTCACATGTGGCCACCCATTACATTTTTGGAACAATGAATCATAGAATTTGGTATCCTTATGTCTCATATTGTAAATTATTTGGATTTATTGATAACAATTGGACAAGTTCTTTAAATGATAAAAGGAGCATTGAAGGCAATGTCTTCAATATTGGATCAAATGTAATTACATGGCATTTAAAGAAGTAAGCAATAACAACATTATCATCTTCAAAAACAGAAAATGAAGCAACAACTTCTTCATCTTCTCAATGCATTTGGCTATGGAGGCTTCTTGCAAATGTTCATCAAAAGCAAGAATAGGTAAATAAAACTTCTTGTGATAACAAAGTCACTATTGCAAGGACCAAAAATCCTACATTTCATGGAAAATTAAAGCATACAAATATTCGTCTTCATTTTATTCGTGAGCTGGTGGCCAAGAATGAGATTATGTTGAAATTCTACTGTACAAAATAATTAAGTAGTAGATATGTTTACTAAAACTCTCTCATATAAGAAACATGTTTATTTCATGTCATTGCTTGGAGTTAAACGGCACCCTGTATCCCTACAACAGCACCCTCTCATGGTGCCATTATACTCTGACTTCTAGAGAGTTAAACGGCCCCCTATTCTTTTTCAATAGTACCTTGTCCAGGGGGTTATTAATGGTTAGCACAAAAGGTATTCTTTGATGTTTTTGCTCCAATCTTCATTTTTAAGCTCCATTCTGCAAATCAAACATTATAAGGCATCAAGTAAACAATTAAACACTGAATTAGGGGTCATATTTCAACAAATTAACCATAAAAATGATATCAATTTGACCCCTATCAAAAATCACTTTGGGTAAAGAGTTATTCTATGGAGTTTTGTTTATTTTTAGTCTCTTTTATTCATTGATGCTTAGTAACTAAAAATTTGTGTTTCTTTTTAGGTCTTGATTCAAGTAAATTTAGTTTTTGTTCAAGTAATATGTGCTAGAATTTTTTGTTAGAATATTAATTTGAGTTTTGTTAAATTAAGTCTTATGTAATAAATTAATATCTTAGTTAACTTAAGTTTGTGTTAGTTTAAGCACTCAATTGCATTTTTCATTAAGCGTTTTAAATGTTCCAGCCTTTCATTTATTTAGTCAAGTATGATTTAAGTTCATTTAACCTTTGTTTTAAGTAGTTTGAACATGTGTGGCTAGTTCTCTTAAGGTTTTGGAGATATTAGAAGGATGAAAGGATGGAAATTGTGAGAATGGAGTTGAAATATGCTTAATTAGATGCTTGTTCGTCTAGGTTGGTTTAGGACTTAGGTTTCATGTCATGAATTAGGAGTTATCTCTAGGCTTGATCACCCTTTAGGTAATTTCCTAATCCAAAAGCTAAGGCTGAGCGTGTGATACATAATAGTCCATAAAAATCCCCAAAAGTTGCAATAGGTTAGTTGAATTTGTTAGGATACTTAATCAATTAACCTAAGGTCTCATACCTTTAGGTTACAACTTTCGAGCTTGTGAGTAGATGGCTTAAGCTAGTCGTTCCTTAATACCTAAAGCGTCTTCATTATTCAAACTAGAAAGCTTGTTCTAGGTTTTAGATGGGGACAGGGGCATTTCTAGAGCTTGTTAGATTTGTATAATTTAGAGGAATTGAGGGCTTGAGAGTTTATTCTAGCCTATATGCTATCATTATGACTAGAGTACCTCTTATTTAGATTCAAGGATCAATGATCATCTCGAAATCATAAAGATATCTCCAACCTACTTCTTTGCTATTATTATTCATCTTTCCTAAATTTGCTTCATGTTGATCTCTTTATTTATGTCTTTTGCATCTTAGTTTATCTTGCTTTCATCTATTCAGGGTTTTTTTTTTATATTTTCTCTTTCTTACAACATTTGAAATAATATTTACATCCCGACTCTCTGTGGTGCGACCCTAGCTCACCATTACTACATAGTTTGGGTAGTTAGGAATTTATTATTTGATAGGTTGCGACGAGATCATCATATGTTAATCACCTCATTTAGTGTCTAGGTCCATGGCGAACCAACTTACTACTTTTAAGGTAAGAAAGTTGTCAGATAAACCGATCCTCTTTCATCATATCTATTCATAATTAACATGCAAGTGCTTTATAAACTTACTTATGCTAAAATCAAGTCTATTTCAAAGTTTGTCTTTCGCTCAAAATGTAGAAAGATGGAACTCTTCTCCCTATCTTTTATTAATGTTATTTTGATGTTTTGTGGTGTTCATAACCCCTTAATTATTAATTAGGACTCTAGCATAATTCGATAAGCTATCATGTTTACCTCTTAATAGAAGCAAAAACAACCTATATGTTCATATAAAAGCAAAGGAGATGGAAACAAGGTTGAAAGAAATAACTCATATGACACCAATGTAGCTACTTTTCAACTATCTAGGTATTCTAGTTACTATAAGTCAATCAACATCTAGGAATTGCTTCCCTGTACTAGAAAGAATTTAAAGGAACATTGAGAGCCAAAGTAGTAAAAAACCTTCTTATCTAAGGAAAATCTAACTAATCATCTTTATCTTAACCAATCTATTAGTCCATTGTTGAAATATATATCACTCCTAAGTAGATTACAAATGTAATTGATAGAACGACGACAAATTTCTTCTAGTCTAATGAAGTTTTCAAGAAAGATCAAGTTAAGATAGGATGGAAAGACATCTGTTTAGTAAAAATGAGGGAGGATTAGGTTTAACATCTATCAAGACATCAAATAAACTGATATGTTATATGTTGTTATGAGTTTCATGATCTTTTGGTTGATATGTGGATTGTTTTTGAATATGTGGCTGTTTGGACGATTGTTTGTAACAGTTGTCAGCTTATACCATGTTTAGTTTATTCCCCACTAAGCTTTATGCTTAGCATGGTCATTTTACCCCGTGAAGGTTCAGATGGGAGGGTTTGAAGTCTGGGACAATAACAACTACAATGGCTAATGAAGAATGTGTTTTGTTTGGGAATGTATATTTGAGTTGTATGTCATAATATGAGACATGATTTATTTTTGTTTTACTAGTTTATAAATATTGTAGTACATATATATGCTCAATATGACATATTCTTTTATTCACACAAATAGAAAACACTTCCAACATGATCTTAACTATCATGTTAAAACCTATCCTAATAACAGGCAGTATTAAGGAAACAAGCATAACTCGAGATCTAGTCACTTGTTTCTTAAGCCGTTTTCACAAATACAAAACTTTTATTCTTTGAGTTTCTTCCAATTAATACTCTAAAGATATGGAAAATAGATTAAAAAAAGGAAGCTGAATTTTGATCTATCTTCAAACAGTTGCTTTTTCTTTTTTAGGATAGGTTTTTGGGTCAGTTTGACATAGAAACTGAGGTTTTTGGGCAGATTACACACCAAGGTGTCACTAACTTAAGATGCCACTTAACACCAAGGTATTCAGCCCACTTAGCCACCATTTAAACTTCCATTTGTAACACTTTAAGACTTGTTTCTGGGATGTTGCTTTAGTATTATTTTGGTGTTATTTTGGCTAGAATTGGTTGAATATAACAAGGGAGGATTATGTAGTGGAATTCTATCCAGGGTTTATTTGAGTCAGTCACGTTGTTTGAGCCATAACTAAACCTACAGATACCCAAATTATGTGATTCTAGTTTCATATAAAACCTAAGACATAGGGCTAAATATCTCCATAATAGATTTTGATTTAATTTGGTCTCTAGGACCTTTGAAATTAAAGTTGAAAGAGGGGACTTGATGCTGACCCTATTTTGGAGCAACTTATGATTGTTTATTCATATCTCATGATTTAGAACTCTAAATGATCTTATTTGTTATGATATAGAAACTACATACAAAGGGAAAAAATTGTCTAGAAGACCTTAAAACCTAGTTTTGACTTTTTCTATATGCATATAAGGAACAATTCATAGGCTTAGTCATTTAAATTTCCATGTAACAACTTAACTTGTCACTTGATAATTTTTATGCCTTCCGCATTCACATCATAGCACAATTTGAACTCCTATCTCACATATACTTCCATAAACATGTATCATTTCAACTAGGGTATATTTTAGAGCCTTACAAAAAGAATTTTGTCCTCAAAATTCATAACTAGTCAAAATAGTTGAGGATATTGAGCTCTTATAGATGATTCTGGCTCTCATGTTGCTTCCTCAAGTCCATGCTGATGCCAAAGTACTTTCACCAATGGTATTTTCTTGTTCCTAAGTTGTTTGATTTCTCTGGCTAGGATAGTTATAGGCTTTTCTTCATATGACAAGTCTGGTGGTATTTGAATTTCTTGTGTAGGAATCTTATGTGCATCATCAAAACTATATTTTCTTAGCATCGAAACATGAAACACATCATGTAACTTAGCCAACTCTCCAGGAAGAGCTAACTGATAAGCTACTGGTTCGACTCTTTTCAAAATTTTATAAGGACTAATGTAACGTGGATTGAACTTCCCCTTTTTCCCAAAGCAAAGTATGTTATTCCATGGTGACACTTTTAAGAACACCTTATCACATACTTAATATTCAACGTCTTTTCTTTTCATATCAACATAGGACTTCTGTCGATCACTTGCAGCTTTGAATCTTTATTGAATAACTTGAACTTTTTTTTTAGTATCTTTAACAATATTAGGCCTGATCATCTTGTTTTCACATAATTTAGTCCAACACACCGGAGTTCTACACTTCCTCCCATACGGAGCTTCATAAGATGCCATACCAATACTAGTTTAGTAACTGTTATTATAAGCAAATTCCATCAAAGCAAGATAATTATCCCAACTTCCTAGGAATTCTAACACATAACCCCGGAGCATATCTTCCAATATCTGAATAACCTGTTCAGACTGTCCATCTATCTGGGGGTGGAAAGCAGTACTAAATTTGACTTTAGTATCTAAAGCCTTTTGTAGACTTGTCCAAAATCTCAAAGTAAATCAAGGATCACAATAAAAAATAATAGATAATGGTACTCCATGCAATCTCATTATCTCATTCAAATATAGGTTTGCCATCCTGTCTAAAGAATAATCAGGATAATAGGTAGAAAATGAGCAGACTTAGTGAACCTATCCATAATCACTCATATAGTGTCATGTTTCCTTTGAGTAAAGGGAAGTCCTGTAACAAAACCCATAGTAATATTATCCCATTTCCATTGAGGAATAGAAATAGGATGCAACAAACCAGATGGAACCTGATGTTCAACTTTAATTTATTACCATGTCAGACATTTAGCCACATAATCCACAACATCCTATTTCATACCTGATCACCAATAAATGCTGCTTCAAATCTTGATACATCTTATTACCACCAGGATGTATTGTAAAGACAGTATTATGAGCATCAAATAGAAACTTCTTTTTTCAGTTCATCATTAGCCAGTACACACAATTGATCTTTTATAATACAAATCACCATCTCTTTTCACAGAAAAATCAGGATGCTTATCTTCTCAAGTACCTAGGATAAGTTGTTGCAACTTATCATCCACTTTTTAAGAATCATAGATTTTTTTTCCTCAAGGTAGGCTTGAAGTCTAGGACAATAACAACCACAATGGCCAACGAAGAATGTGTTTTGTTTGGAAATGTGTATTTAAGTTGTATGTCATAATATGAGACATGATGTATTTTTTTACCAATTTATAAATATTGTAATACATAGATATGCACTATTTTGTTTAAAAGTTTGGAATGTAATAAATTTAATTAAGATAAATTCATTGTGCATGTCTAGTTGTTGTTTGAATTCTGGCAATGTTGTGTATTATTTTGATATGTTTGAGTCCTATCTTAGGTAATACCCGCTTATCCTTTTAAAGGGTATATGGGTGTTACATGATACACATCCATTATTTGGAGGGAAAGGTTTTTAGAAGATAAATCCTAGATATGACACATCTTAGACCATGTCATAGCTACTCAAACTTAGAGGACAAGTGCATAAGGTTAGCAAATACACTTATTTTATGACAATTTGAATGATTTAGGCTTTGAATGATTTAGGCCTTCTCTAACTCATTCCGTCCCTTAAAGAGAAGTTGAAAATCTAGATACTCTTTTATTCATAAGTAACTAAGTAGCACCTTTGTAGAGTAAAATATAAACACTTTATAACCTCTTTTGTAATGAAATAACCTAGAATGGGATGATAAGATGGGCTATATCCTTGTATACATGCAATATGCATAATTATTCTCTCTTCAAAATCACCTTGAGCTGCTATGTTTACTTGGTTTAGAGAATAATGAATTCCAAAGAATTTTAAAGAATTAAATCAGTTTTTTATTGATTTTACCCTAGCATCATTAGTAGGGATAACAGAAGCAGTAGCAATTAGATGGGGCACCCTAAACATATCTCTTAAGGTAAGAAGAAACTAGAATATTTGAAAGATTTTCCAATTCTAACAAGCTATCATAGAGGCAATGTTGTTAGATCTAATAGCGCTTCAGATTAAAAGAGTTCCTTTTTGCTTACTATCTTGAGCATGGATACTGTTAAACTAAAAGTCATTAACTAGGGGCAATTAGCATATCTACAATCATTCACTAATTACCTAATGATGTTATATTGTTCTTTTTTATGTCACTTGAGTTTGCAACCTTATTTATTAATTTAATTATTATTCACCTTCTAAAAATATTAAATTAAGTTAACATGTTCAATAATTGAAAATGTAATTGTTGAAATCATTTAAAAATAACAATATTCAAATCTTTGATAAATGTCTTGAAAATATTCTCTATTCTCTTTAGATTGCGTAAGTTCTCCCAATAGCCTCTAACATGCTTTCTTCTTTCATTTAATTTCTTTAGCAATCCCCTTAGCAAAACATTGATTCCTTAAATTGTTCTATTGAAGCAGGTGTGGTTCCTCCCTTGTCTTATTGATGACAAAATGTTGCTATTTGTTGTCGATTTTTTGTGACTTAAAATTTTAAACACAATTTCGAACTTTGATTTTAAACCAACAACATAAGCAAGTGCACCAATCAAACAAGTAATAAAGTGGAGTGTTTTTAATACCCCAAGTGTCGATCCCACAAGGAAAAGTTATAATTATTAGGTTAATTAGATCACAATTATTTGAGAAATTCCAACCAATTGATTAAAAAGCTAGAAAATGCTAATTTAACCTAAATTGCTCCAAACAACCTAATTTTGATCTTTAAATTTCTTTCAAAAACTAACAAAGTGTGGAAATTAGCTAAGGATGAGGTGATTAATGAATTAATTGAGTAATTAATATTTTTAAGGGCTAATTTAAAGTATCTTCATAAATTCAAGACAAAACTATAATTAAGACTATGACTTTTCTCTATTAATCTTAATTTATAGTTTGGTCATGCATTAAATTAAGTTATTAGGCTTTAAAATCAAGAAGATGACTCCTAGATCTATAATCTCAAAACTCAAACTCTCACGAATAATCAAGGTTTGGCAATTCAAGATTGATTTGTGTTGTTTATTGATTTTTCCAATAACCTAAGTTGATTTTCAAGTCTTAGAATGTCTTTTAATCCATTATTAAGTGGCCAGCTTAAAAACAAAATGTTCAAACCTTCAATAAACCAAAATTAGATCCTTAATCATGTACACAAGATCTCTTAACTCATTTATACACCAATCTTTAGTTGAAAATGTAATTAACTACACATAATGATCAAAGTAAGAATAACATTCAACTTAAGCAACAAACTTTGGATAATCTTAATATAAGAACTTAAATAAAGATTAACGTGCATCTTAAGCAACATTCTTTGAATAATCTTAATATAAGAGCTTAAATAACAAGTTTAGAAGTTATAAAACACCCAAGGAAAGCTCTTGAATGATTCTCACACTTCTTAACTTGATCTAGACTCCAACATAGCTCCAATTAACCATTGATGAGCATGAAAATCAAAGAACATATAAGGATATGAAAACTTTGATTAATCTGAAAAACAGAGCAAATAATGAAGTAATCTGAGTTTAAAAAACCCCCTAGATGATTTCCAGACTTAGTTACAAGTCTTAACAGCAAGCTCTAACCCTTGGTTAAGTAGGAAATTACAAGTGTTTAAAGCCTAAAAACATTAAGAACTACTTAGAGAGAAGCTAGAGAAAACTCTCTAAACTTCCATTTTTGATCTCTCCTCTTTTCTTACGTGTTTTTTTCCCCCCTTTTATGTAGCTACCAGACATGCCAAGTTGGTCCTTCCAAACATTATACTTAATGGAGAGCATGCCTAAGCTATAATTTCGAAGACTTGGAGATGATATGTCTGTCTACCATTGATACGACAAGTTAACTTAAAGGCATATGGTAGGCTAAGGACTGTCATATAGCTCCTAATATGTGAGACATATATGGGGGTCATAAGGATCACATATAGCTTTTGGAAAATGCTTCTTTTACTATTTTTGCATATTTCTTCAATTAACCTCCATTTCCTGCAAATTAAACAATTCCAAGCATAAATTAAACATGTAAACATGAAATTAAGGGAAAAACATAACAAATATCTATTAAAAACATAATCAATTTAAATCCTACCAATTTGCCCATGCATAAGCATTTGCTTGTCCTCAAGTAAATCAATTACTCAATTCTCTTAAAATAGTATATAATCATAGGAAAATTAATCCAAGATCCATAGCATAATTATTGAAAATGTTTTTCTAATCCTTGAAAAATGATAACTCATCGAAATGTTATATAATCAATTCATCACATCAGATTGCAGGTGCACTTAAATCATTTGATTAACCTAAATCATAAAAATCAATTGCACATGTAAAAGGTAAATATGCTAAGTTTAATACATCAACTTTCTAGACAATTTCACATCTTTTATTTATTTTAAGCCATAATTTCAAAAACTTGGTTGAGAAGTCACTCAATCTTTTTACTCAAAGGTGAATTTTTTGTCATGAACAACCCTCGGTTACTTAATTGAGTGACATATTCAACTAGTTACTAGCACCACTCTTTATCTTCAACCTTAAGATATATATATATATATATATACATATATAGAAGCTTTGTTTTAGCATATGGTTAGAAGTTAGTGGAGTGAATTCTGCTCACTTATTTAATTGATTAATTAATTCCAATTCTTTTTAATTTTTTAATGATAAAAGTGTCTAAAAAGAAGCCACAAAATTACTCAATAAGTTGCATTTTATATGTGAAATATCATTATGATCATTAGATATCTGATATCTAAATTATGAAATGAGTTAAAAGCATTTAATCATTAATAGTCAAAATTAAGCTCATAACATTTCAAGTTGTCAAAATTATTAAATTCAAAAGAAAAAATGGGCAATAATAACCATAAAAAATGAAAATTGTTTTCCATAAATTAGAGATTGTTAAGAGAAAATCAAGAAGATGATATGCTATAAGATAACCAAAAGCTCAAGTGTTATAAATAAGATGATATCCCTCCCCTACACATAAATGAAATAATGTCCTTACTATTTATAACAATAATAAATCATAAATGTGAGAGGGATAAATGAGAAGAATGCACTCATTTAATTCAGTTGAAGCAAATGGATCTACTGGAGTACATAGTGACGAAATTGTGGGAACTGAAATAAGATAGACGATTAAAGTAAAAAATGGAATAGAGATAAAAATAATGCTCTACTATCATATTATATGATTTCTAAGGTACACCTAATGAGCCAAAATACATCCATAAGTAATAAGTCAGATCTAAAATAAAACAAAAAAAACCTTATTAAGTCAAACTTAGTTAGCTAGAATATCTCAAGAATATATCTTTATATTTTATTCAAATTACAGTTCAGATTGTAATTAGTTTCTATAAACATAGAGTTGTAATCCTTTTTATTTTTCAATGAAATACATTAGATCCTTCTTCATTGATATGGTATCAAAACTACAACATTAAAAAAAGAGAGTACCATATCTTATTCTTCTTCTATAAATTCTTCTTCAACCTAACTCAATTTCTCTATCAAGTTATCATTCGACAATTTCCTCTCTTGGAAAACACAACTTCTTCCATTATTAAACTCTCAATGTCTTATGTTCTTTATTGATGGCATGAACCTACCTCCACCGAAAACAATTTTAAGCACTGATAATCACCCTCAATCAATTCCAAATCCAGAGTTTCAAACCTGGTTTCATAAGGATCAAATGCTTCTCTCATGGATTCTTTCCTCTCTCACAGAATAAATTTTTCCTTACATTAATGGAGTTACATCGTCATATGTATCATGGACAACTCTTGAGAATAAGTTTGGAGCTATTTCTCAAAACAATCAACTTCAGTTGCATATTGAATTACAGGAGCTGAAGCAAAACGATCTCTCTGTTAAGGATTATCTTCTTAAGGTGAAGGCCATTTCTAATGAACTTTTTACAGCTGGTCATCCAATGACTCCAGCCAAATTTAATATTACTATCTTCAGGAACATTGGAGTAGAATTTCATGGAATTATCAATAATCTTACCTCTCAAATAGCTCCTGTTACTTTTACTGAGCTTCATAGCCAATTGGTTGCTTACGAAATTATCCTAAAAGCACAACAGCCTTCGTATGTGGCAAATTTTTCATACAGACCATCCATTATTCCTACACTAACTTAGATGTTAGTTCACACTCAGTTTTAGAACAAAATCTCTTGGCCTACATAGAGAAACAAGTTAAATCAGAAAGGCATAAGCTGTCAAATATGTGGTCTCATCAATCATGCTACTAATATTTACCGAAAGAGGTATCAACAGTTTAATAATTCCTCTCAATATCAAACATCCAGGCCTCAATTCTAAGGCAATTCTGCTCCACCATCTGCTTCATAGACGATGTATACTCAAGCTCATATAGGTTTTCAGTCTCCTCTTTCAACTCCATACATGGGACAATATGCTGGTAGTTTTGTTCAACATTGGATAGCTGACACTAGTGCAACGGCTCATATTAAATTAGACATAGATGCTCTTACTCTTCCATAACAATATGGTGGTAATGATCAGCTTATAATTCGTGATGGTGAAGGTGAAGGTTTGAAAATAAATCATTGCGGTACTTCTTATCTTAATTCTAATTCCAATCAATTCCTTTTATCAAATACTCTTTATGTTCCTTAAATTTCAAAGCCTTTAATTTTTGTTCAATGCTTTTTTGTAGATAATAATTGCTTCTTTGAATTCTAGCCATTTTACTTTTCTATTAAATGTCAAAAAACTAAATAGGAGTTCATGAGAGGGCTGAATTATTATGGCTTGTATTAGTTTCCTTCCTCTTCAAGAAGTCCGTTGGCATTCATGGCAGCTTCTGATGAAGATTGGCATGCAAGACTTGGGCATCCTTATCAAAAGACAATTCTTAAAGTAGCAGAAGATAATAATATTTCCTTCTCTAGTAATCAGCAGAACTCTACACTTTGTCAGTCTTGTTCATTAGGAAAGTTAACTAAAATTCCATTAGCATTAATAGAACATCATTCTTCTAGTCCTTTTGAAATCTTATATTATTATGTTTGGGGACCATGTCCAATTCTTTCAAATGTTGGCTATAAATATTTTGTTTGCTTCATTGATGATTTTAATTGAATCTCATGGATTTTCTTTCTTAAAAACAAGAGCAATGTGTATGAGGTCTTTCTTAACTTTCAAGCCTTTGTTAAAAATCAATTCCATACTACTATTAAAGTTGTACAATCTGATTGGGGAGGAAAATATCAACGCCTTAATAAACATTTTCAAACCCATGTCATTGTTCACCGTATTGCCTGCCCTTATACTCATGAATAAAATGGAATAGCCGAATGTAAAATAACACATATTGTAAATACGAGTTTAACTCTTTTAGCTCATAGTTCCATTAATTTTCATTTTTGACCTTACTATTTTGATACTGCTGTCTCCTTGATTAATGGTATGCCTACTCCAAGTCTAGATAATCACTCACCCTTTTTTAGATAATGTAGTAAAAATCCTAACTATCATGATCTAAAACTTTTTGGCTGTTGTGTTTATCCTTTACTTAGACGATACAATAATCATAAATTTCAATTTCAAATAAATTCTTGTGTCTATCTTGGTCCTTCGGCTTCTCATTATGGTCATAGGTGTCTTCATTTGGATAAGGATCGAATCTACATAGCTTGGCATGTCAAATTTGATGAAAGTAAATTCCCTTTCAAGAATATCCCTATCATGAAGGTTCAAAATTTAAATAAGGACTCTTCTACTTGGTTGCAACTGATTACAAGTCCACCTCATTAGTCCTCTTTAGGTAAAAACTCTCACTCACACTCCTTTTCAATTTCAACTTCTTCTTCCTTTTTTTCTGATAATATATCTGATTATCCCAATCTTTCAAATTTAAATTCTACTCAACCTTACCCATCCTACTTGCCAGCCTCTCTATCTTAACCAACCTAAAATTCAAATTTAAATTTAATAGTTGATCTTACCTCTGTTTCCTCTCTGAAAAATCCTCCACCATCTATATCTCCTCGTACTAAAAAAATGACTCTTAGCCCATATACTCTCTCCAAACGTACAACTCTTCTATCTCATCATCAATCAAACCAATCACCACCTGGTTATGAACCCAATAGCTTCACTCAAGAAAAAAAAATTGTGTGGAAAGAAGCTATGAAGGAAGAATATACTGCTCTCATGGAAAATCATACCTGGAAACTTATTCCACGTCCTTCTAATTAGCATCTAGTTGGAAAAAAAAAAGGGTTTTTCGAATTAAGAGGAGTCTTGATAATTCTATTGTCAAATATAAAGCACAACTTGTGGCAAAAGGATACAATCAACAATTAGGTATTGATTATAGAGAAACTTTTAGTCCTATTGCTAAAGCTACTATGATTTAGACCATTTTTGCTCTTACTGCAGTAAAATTATGGAAGTTACATAAAATAGACATTTCTAATGTGTTTCTACATGGCTTTCTTCAAGAAAATGTCTTCATGGAACAACCTCAAGGTTTTCGAGATTCCACTAATCCTGATTATGCTTGTCATCTTCAACAATCACTCTATGGTCTTAAACAAGCACCTTAGGCCTAGTTTCAGAGGTTAAGTTCTTTTCTTCACCATCTTGATTTTTAGACCTCTAAGGCAGATTCTTCACTGTTCATCTTTCGACATAATGGTCACACTATTCTAATGCTTGTTTACATTGATGACATTCTTATCACGAGATCTAATGCTATGTTAATTGATAGTTTTCTTACTCAGTTGAAGTATGAATTTCAAGTGACAGACATTGGCAAGCATAATTTCTTTCTCTGCATTGAAGTTCATAATACTTGGGAATTTATATTAATCAGCAAAAATATATTCGTGACTTATTGGCTAAGATGGGTTTACAAGATGCAAATGGATGTCTTACACCAATGGCTACTTCTCCTATTATGATTAAGGATGATAGCCCTTTATTTGCTACACCTGAACTCTCTCTCCAAACCATTGGTGCTCTTCAATATGCTACTATGACTCACCTTGAAATTGTTTTTACTGTAAATAAATTACGTTAGTATATGCATCAACCAACTAAAAATCACTGGACAGTAGTTAAATGTCTTCTTCGGTATTTGAAACACTCACTTCATTATTCACTTTTCTTTGCTGCTCATAATTCTATTTCCTTACAATGTTTCTCAGACAACGACTGGGGAGGCTTTATTGATGATAGACGTTCAATAAGTGGATATGCTATTTATATTGGTAACCCTATTGTCTTATGAAGTGCTAAGAAACAACCTACTATCGCTCGTTCATTTACTAAAATTGAATACAAAGCTCTTGCAAATACCACGATTGAACTTCTCTTCAATCTCTTTAAAAAGAAATTGGTTTCCTTCCTTCTACACCAATAGTTTTATGGTGTGATAACATCAAAGCCATCTATCTCTCCTCTAATCCAGTTTTTCATGGTCGAACGAAGTATATACAACTTGATTATCACTTTGTTCATGAACAAAATGCTTTGGGAAATATTCAGATTGCTTTTCTTTCAATAACAGATCAACTCGGTGACATTTTTACTAAGCCATTAGGAGTTTGCTTGTTCGACCGACATTGCTTATCTTCAACCTCACCCACCATTGGCTTGCTAGAGGGTATTAAGTCAAACTTAGTTAGCTAGAATATCTCAACAATATATCTTTGTATCTTATTCAAATTATAGTTCAAATTGTAATTAGTTTTTATAAATATAGAGCTGTAATCCCTTTTATTTTTCAATGAAATACATTAGATCCTTATTCATTGATAAACCTATGCTACGAAACATAAAAACTAAAAAGAAATAACATTCGAGAAAAAAATGAAGAACAATTCAAAACAACTAAAAATTGAGATGATTCCAATCTTGAACTCTCTAATTCTCCTCGAGTCGCACTAAATGGGAGTCTATGTTATCTATACAAAGTACCATCTAATCCAAGCGTGCATCCATCGTACCACAAAACTCTAAAATATTAGAATAAATAAAAGAATACATATGGAATAGAAAGTCATAATTTCAACCTGAGGATTATCCACAGGTAGTGAAGCTTCAACAGTATGTGAACGTGGGTAAGATAGATGAACACTTGTTGTCGTATTAGACGAAGTGTCAACAATCTCCTCCTCAAGTGCTACTGGAAGTACATCACAAATAGGTGGCGTATAAGGTATCTCACCCTCCAGATCTGATGATAGGCTCCAAACCTTGTGTATGGAAGGCACTTGAAATGTCAAATTGTGCCTCCAAGTTCGGATGAATGGATTGCTCATGAACAAATTTGTTAGTTCCATGGGAATTAAACCAATCTAAATTTTCTCTTGTAGTGAATCGAGCATAATCGAAAGAATGTATTTTTCTTCAAGGCTATCCAAAAGCAATTCTAAGCGCCATTTTATCAAAAATTGTTCAGTACGTACACAAAAAAGAAGTTAAAAACACAATGAAAATAAGAAAATTCTTTCTATGAATTTCATTTATTGAATAATTTCTTAAATTTCAGCATTGATAAAATGCAACAAAATTGGTATCTTTAGAAAACTTATGAAATTTAAAACACAATGCCACTAAAAGGTAATTAAATGGAAGTCTAAAACAAATTTACCTCCGTCAATGAATAGTGAAAATTGAAGCGGGTTTTGGATTTTTTAGGCAATTTCAATGAGTTTTTGGATGATTTCTAGATAGAATCTTATAGTGGATGAATAATGCGACAAAAATGACACCAAAAACTCACAATTTAGCTTAAAAAACAAGCAAGTTAGTGAGAGTTTTATGAAAAGAGGCAGACTAATAGCGAGAGAGAAGAGGAGTAAGAATTCTATAAGTTTGAGCAAAAACATTGACGTGTTAACCTTGTCTATAAAGCTATACAGTAATACCTGGGCGCCTAGACCCATATATAGGTTATGTTGACTTCTTTTTTTTAAGCTTTCAATCTTAATTTGCACAAAATTCTTCCTAAACCTTGTTCTAACAAAATTGAATAGATTATTCATCAAATTTCCTTAGAATTGAAATAAAAAAACACTTAAAAAATGCACATTAAAAACAAAAGAAATGAAAAATAAAGCACACTAAACCTATTTAAAAGGCTTTTACACCAAATTAGAATCCTAACAAACAAAATAAAAGAAAGACGAACACAAATACCTATCTAAAGAGACAATTCCTAGTTCAGTGAGGATCAAAAAGTGAAAGAGTCTCCGAGAACTCCTCAACTGTACTAGGAACATACAGTTTAGCTTATTTCCCACTCACCTTGAAACTTGAGTGACTATTCGTTATTTTGATTGCTCCAAATAGAAAAACTTTGGTCATATATAAGGGCTTTTCCATCTTTATCTCAGCTAGTTTGGGAATAACTTCAATCTTAAATTGTAAAATAAGACCTTTTCATTAACCTTGATTTCTCTTTACATGATATTCTTATCATGCCATCGTTACTCTCTCTTTATACAATTTAGAGTTTTCATAAACATCAAGGTGAAACTCATTTAACTCATTCAATTGTAAAATTTCTTCTTCACTCACTTTCTTTGAGTTAAAATTCAAAAATTTGGTGGCCCAATATGCACGATACTCTAACTCAACAGGTAAATGACAAGTCATTCCATAAGTAAACTTATACCGAGACATTCTTATGGACATCTTGGAAGCGATTCGCTAAGCCTACAAAGCATCATCCAACTTCAGTGACCAATCCTTTTTCGAAGAGCTAATGGCCTTATCAAAAATTATCTTAATTTCACATTTTAAAATTTTAACTTGACCACTAGTCTGAGAATGATAAGGTGTAGCAACCTTACCAGTGACACCATACTTAATCAAAAGAGAATCAAATTTTTTATTGAATGAAGTCCCCCATCACTGATAATGGCTTGTGTCCCAAATCTTGTAAAAATGTTATTCTTTAGGAAATGAACTACACCTCTTGCATCATTAGTTAGAAGTGAAATTGCTTCAACCCATTTACTCACATAATCCATAGCCATTAAGATATATTGATTAAAATATGATGTAGGGAAAGGTCCTATGAAATCAATACCCCAAACATCGAATTTCACATACCAAAATGTTATTTAGTGGCATTTTATGTCTCCTAGATATATTTCAATTATCCCAAGATTTAACAAATTTAAATGTATTCTTAAATAAGGAAGGCCAATAGAAATTGCACTTCAACATCTTATATGTAGTCCTAGTAGGTCCACATTGTCCTCTAGACTCACTAAAATGACAATGAATTAAAATAGAGGTCACTTCTTTTTTAGGCACACATTTCCTAATGATACCATAAGCACAAATCTTATATAGAAAATAGTCATACCACATATATCTCTTTATCTATGAAAATAACTTCTTATTTTATTAATATGAAAGATCATGAGGTAGAACATTACTAGCCAAGTAATTAACAATATCCACATACCATGGCAAAGTAAGCATGGCTAAAAAATGCTTTTCAAGAAAGACCTCCTTAATGTCTTAGTCTTCTTCTTTCTCTATCACAACTTCATCCAAACGAGATAAATGATCTGCCACAAAATTTTCTTTTCCTTTCTTGTCTCTAATTTCAATTTTGAACTCTAGTAAAAAGAGAACCTATTGAATCAATCGTGACTTGGCATCCAGTTTATTCATGAAGTACTTCAGAACAGAATGGTCCGTATAGACTATGACCTTTGAAAGCATTAAACAGGACCAAAATTTGTCGAAATTAAACACTACAGCTAACATCCCCTTCTCAATGGTGGTGTATTCCTTTAGGCATCATTCAGAGTACGCCTTTCATAATAAATCAAATAAAAAATATTTCCATGTTGTTTCCTAAGAGTTGCCCCTATTGTAAAGTCACCTTGATCGTACATCATCTTAAATGGAATAGACCAATCAGGTAATACCAAAATAGGTGCATTATTGAGCTTTTCTTTTATCGATTGAAAAGAATGCATGCACTTATTATTAAAATTAAAAATTGCGTCCTTGGTTAACAACTTGGTAAGGGGCTTGGATTTCTTAGAAAAATATTTGATAAAGAGCTTGTAAAAACTAGCATAACTTAGAAAGCTTTGAATTGCTCTAACTGAATTAGGTGGAAAAAGTTAAGCAATTGTTAGACTTTTACTGGATGTATCTCTATTCCCTTAGTTGAAATCTTGTGATCCAATACTATGCACTCTTGCACCATGAAATGATATTTTTGCCAATTTAAGAACAAGTTGGTCTCCTCACATCTTCTTATCACTTTGTCTAAATTTTCTAAACTTGCATCGAATGTTATGCCAAAAACTAAAAAATCATCTATAAAAACTTCGATACAAGTCTCAATCATTTCTACAAAAATAGCCACTATACAGCATTGGAAAGTGGCAGGAGTTTTACACAAGATAAAAGGCAAGCATTTATAAGCAAAAGTTCCATAATGATAGGTAAATTTCATCTTTTCCTAATCCTCAAGAGCAACAGGAATCTAAAAATATCCACTATATGCATCTAAGGCACAATGAAAACTATGCCTAGCCAATCTTTCAATTACTTAATCGATGAAGAATAAAGGAAAGTGTTCCTTTCGAGTGACATCATTTAACTTACGATAATCGATTCACATACACCATCCTGTTACTTTCCTCTTAGAAATCAACTCCTCTTGCTCATTTTTCATCATAGGAGTTCCTCCTTTCTTAAGTACCACATGAACTGGATTGATCTAAGTGGAATTAGAAATAAGAAAGATGATACCAATATCCAAGTGCTTTACTACTTCATTCTAAACCACTTAATTCATATTTGGATTGAGTCTATACTGAGGTTGGACTAATGATTTTCTTCCTTCTTCCATAAATATCTAATGAGTGTAAATAGAAGGACTTAAACCTTTAATGTTGGCTAAAGTTCATCCTATTACACTCTGGTTCTCTCAAAGCACTCTTAATAATCTGTCCCCCATCATATTAGTTAATGAAGATGAAATAATCACAGGCAATTGCAATGGATGACACAAAAATGCATACTTCAAATATGAGGGAATAGGGTTAAGCTCAAGATTTGGTGGCTCTTTAATTGATGGCTTTGGAAGGTATATGATTGTTCTATGTAAAGGCTCATACATCTTAGATTAAATCCAACTATAGGTCTCCTTTCTAGCTTTTAATTCTTCCATGAATTCTTTTATTTCCTCGTCCTATAATTTCATAGAACACAAATGGATTATTCCTTTTCAAAAGTATCTGAACAAAGATATTTAAATGGATAATCTTGAATGGATTTTACTCTAATAAAGTTTTATGAATCAAAAGTGGAGGGATGCTTTATTGCTCTAAACCCATTGAACTCAATCTCCTCTTCTTGAAGTTTAACAATGAGTTTTCCTCTATGTACATCAATTTGTGCCCTTGCAGTAGCCATGAATGGTCTTACCAAAATGATAGGCAATGAGCTATCATCTTCTATATCCAAAATAAGAAAATCAACCAAAAAGATGAGTTTATTGACCCTCATAAGTACATCCTCAATGATTCCTCTTGGATAGGTCGTTTATCTATTAGCTAACTATAATGAAATTGTAGTTGTTTTAGGTTCTTCTATTCCTATCTTTTTGAAGAAAGACAAGGGCATTAGATTAATGTTCACTCCAAGGTCTATCAGAGCCCTATCTATTTGTAAGCTACCAATTGTGTAAGGAATGGTGAAACTACCAAGAGGTAAATTTTTTATAAGGATAGTAGAACATTGTTGTGTTGGTTTCTATTAAGATCAAATTCTCAAATTAATTACCAAATTTATTAATTGAAGCTCATTTTTCTTAAAACAAAGTTAAAACTAACTAACCGGTAAGTATACCGATCACAAGTAATAGAGTTAGTATTTTAGACTTGAATTATCATCCCACAGAGATCAATTATAATTAATATTAAGGAAAATGAATTACAATTATCTAGAGGAACCAATTTAAGTGATTAATTTAACTAAGTTTACCCAAGTATACTAAAGGTCTTTCAACTTCCCAAAGAAGACTAAATTTGAAATTTAAGGATGCTTAATGTATTAAATAATCAAGAAAATGGTTTTCAATGATCTAAATGGATTAATTATGGATTAAGGGACTTGTCTTAAGGCAAATTCACTAATTCAAGATAAGGTTATGATCAAATTAATTCCTTTTCTCTTCCTTTTGAAGTTTAAGGTTTGGTCCACTCTTCAATCAACCAAGAGAAGGCTTAAAGTACGAGAAGCTTAATCTAAAAATTCATATTGTTATATTATTATCCTTAAGATTAACCAATCATTGGTCCTATGTTGATTAAAATCAAGTTACTTATCGATTTTCTAATGGATCAAGAGATTGGTCCTCTTACTTTCACCATTTATCATCTTAATCTTAAATAGTCCATTCAAGACAATTTTTAAGCATTCAAATAAGAAAAAGATAGCTCTTAATCACATCTAAGCATGTATTCAAATCATCAAATCACCATTCCTTAACCATAAATACTTTTAGCCACTCATTTGAACCAAGAAAGAAAATATATCATGCATATAACTCATATTCTTGAATATATAAGCTCAAGAGTGGATTTCAATACAAAAGATGAGTTCAAAATGCACCCAAAAAAAGCTATAAATGTGCCTAAAAGTCTAATATATGTGATTGAGCCTTTACAGTCTATAAAAATAACTTAAATATACAAAGAAAATAAAAAAAGATGAAGAACACTTGAAATAAACCCTAAACTTTGAGAGAACACGAAGATTGATATGAAAAACGTTTTTCTCTCCAACAATTCTTATTGTTTCTTTCTTCCAAACCTCCCTTTATATGTCAGTTGCAAGTGGGAACAAGTTGGAGCAAGCTATAGTAAGTAAAGAGCAAGTTGTAGTAGAAAATATCTCGATATCTACTAAAATGGAACTTTAAGAATAGTGCAATAGCGGGCTAAGTAGGCTATGTTTAAGTCTCTATCTTCAAAATAAAACAATGGCCTGAGTACAATAGTAGGTTGAGTAGGCATCATTTAACTCCTGAAATATGGTTTTTCAGCTACAATTTTGAGAGTTTCTCCAATTTTTTCGCTTTCATCTACATTGTACACGAATGTAAACGATATTTAGATACTTTAGCTCAATTAGAAGCCAATGTACATCAAATTTGTTTGAAATGGATATAAAAATACATTAAAACCAAAGCCTAACAAGCACTCTTCATTAAGATTAACCGTCTCATATTCCTACAGTCTTCTCTTCTTAAATAGGATTTCCTTAAAAATTTCTACATAATAAGACATTTAAGTAATGGCCTCGAAAAATGGGATATTGATATTCAATTTCTTAAACATTTAAAAAAATTTCCCGAATTGCATATTGAGGTGTGTATTCTTCAACTGTTGAGGGTAAGGAATCCTAGGTTTGTAAGGCTGCATATTTGGATTAGCAAACAACCTAGGTGGCTTATCAGAGCTTTCATCCTAAACTTCTTTCTCTTTCTTTTTTTTCTTTGACTCCCTCTCTTATGTCATCTTCTCTTATAGCTCTCTCCCTTCTATCATGTTCTTTTTCTTTCTCTTTCTCTTCAATTCTCTCTCTTCTTTCATGTTCTCTTTCTCTCTTTTTTTCTTTTCTTCGTCCATCAATACTTACTTTCCTTTCTCTTCTGACTTCACTCTTTCATTCTCAACCTCTCTTCAACTCCTCAAGATAATTGCCTTGGCATGCTCTCAAGAGGTGGCTTGGGTAGTACTAGGTAACTTATCCAGTAACCTCTCTTGTAAGAGTTTTTCAATTTGCCCAACTTGCGTCTCCAAGTTCTTTATAGACACCTATGATTTTGGATTCTTGATTCATTAGATTGAATATATTTAAGCACTGTCTCCTTGAAACTAGGAAATTCTCTTGGAGGTTGATTGGCTCTAAAGCCGGGTGGAGGTGGTCTATGAGGATTGGCTCGAGATGGTTGTGGTAGTTACTGGTAATTCTGATTATTACTCCATGAAAAGTTCAGATGGTTCGTCTAACTAGGTTTATAAGTCTTTGAATAAGGGTTTCCTCTTTGCCTATCGAAATTTATGACAAACTAGGCTTGCTCTATTTCTCGGGCAAAAGACTCCAATGAAGAATGGGAGGTACTACAACAACTTTCATATTCGACTCTATAAGTACAAATTTCAGCTTCACTCACTAAACTATCTATCTTTTTTTTCAGTACTTCCATTTTAAGCTGCTAAGGTTGCTGTATTATTGATTGCGTGAATGCCATGTGGCTTCCTTGAATGACATTCAGAATTTTATTAAAGTTTATTTATAGCATCTCCTTAATCAAATTATATGCTTTAATCAGAGTCTTCTTTATAAAATTACCTCCAACCATGGCATCAATGGTGCTATAAGTCAAAGGTGTAAGACTATTATAGAAAATGTCCACTTGCTACCACATATTGAATCCATGGCTAGGACACTTAGCAAGCATCTCCCTAAATCTCTCTCAAGCCTCGTATATAATTTCATTCTAGTATTGCACAAATAAGCTAATCTCAATTTTTATCTTTACTATCTTGGTAGGTGGGAAAAAATTAACTAAGAATTACTTCATAAATCATCCCATATAGTAATGGATCTAGGCTGAAGTGTGGATAACCAAGCTTTAGTTTTATCTCTAAGGAAAAAAGGAAAAAGACTAAGCTTAACTGCATCTTTTAAAACCCATTAGTTTTAAACAGCTCACAAATATCAAGAAAAGGTAGCAAATTTTTATTAGGATATTCTAAAGCTAAACCACCAAATTGAGATGACCTAACTATAGAAATGATACTATATGAAATTTCAAAGTTATTTACATTGACTTTGGGTCAAAAAATGCTAGCCACAGGTCTGCCACAATTTCTCATTATTAGGTCAATCATGGATAGTTATGAAGGTTCTTGCTGAGGTCCTACAATGCCATGTTCCTTGGGATCCATTTTTATAAGTTTGGATTCCTAAATTTTTTAACTTATAATGGATCAAATGTGGTAACTCACAATTCTTTCTTTACTACACAACATATGCTTAAGCTCTGAATCAAATTCTAAATGCTCAGGATTTTGACCCTGAGTATGCATACAAAATAAAGAAAATAACTAAACAAAATCAATTACTAAACAAACAAGCAAATAAAAGAAGATAACTAAAAAACATCAACTAAAAGAACACCAAATTTAAATAACAAAATAAATGCATAGAAAATTAGAAAAATTAAGAAAACAATATTCCCAAGTCCTAAAATAATTGACACTAAATTTTCCTAATATTATAAACTATTCATCGACAACAGTGTCAAAAACTTGTTTGGGTGACTTAAATTTTAAAACACAAATTTGAACTTTGATTTAAACCAACAACATAGGCAAGGGAATCTATTAAACAAGTAATAAAGTGGATTATTTTTAAGACCCCAAGTGTCGTTACCATAGGGAAAATTTATAATTATTATGTTAATTAGATCACAATTATTTAGGAAATTGTAATAAAATGATTAAAAATCTAGAAAATACCAATTTAACCTAACTTTCTTCAAGCAATGTAATTTGGAATTTGGACATTTAAATTGCTTTCACAAATCACCAAAAAAATACCAAAGTGTTGAAATAAACTAATGAATAGGTTATTAATGAATTAATTAAGTAATCAATTAGGTGAATACTGAATTAATTAAGAAATTAACTTTTTTAAGGGCTGATTTAAAGTATCTTCACAAATTCAAAACAAAGTTATAGTTAAGACTATGCTTTTCTCTATTAATCTTAATTTAAAGTTTGGTCATACATTAAATTAATTTAATAGGCTTTAAAATCAAGAAGCTAACTCTTAGATCTATAAACTCAAAACTTATAAGCTCACAAATAATCAACCTTTGATCATTTAATTATTGATTTGTTTTTTTATTGACTTTTTCAATAACCTAAGTTGGTTTCTCAAGTCTTAGATTGTCTTTTAATCCATTATTAAGTAGCTAGCTTAAAAACAAAATATTTCGACCTTTAATAAGCTCTCTTAACTCATTTATGCACTAATCCTTAGCTAAAAATTGAATTAGCCACACATAATGTTCAAAGTAAGTATAACATGCAACTTAAGCAACATACTTTGAACAATCTCAATACAAGAGCTTAAATAACAAGTTTAAAAGTTATAAAACACCCAAGGAAAGCTCTTAGATGATTCATAAGCTCCTCAAATTTGGTCTCTAGCACAACTCCAATCAACCATCAAAGTGCATGAAAATCAAAGAACATGTAAGGATATGAACCTAAGAATAAAACTTTGATTAATTTGAAAAATAGAGCTAATAATGAAGTAATATGAGTTTAATAAACCCCTTGGATGATTTCCAAACCTAGTTACAAGTCTTAATAGCAGTCTCTAACCCTTGGTAACCAAAAAGAGATTTAGAAATAAAAAATTCAAGTGTTTAAATCATAAGAACACTAAGAACTACTTAGAGAGAAGCTAAAGAAAAGTCTCTTAACTTCTAGATCTGATCTCTCCTCTTTTCTTATGTGTGAAAACTCTCTTAACTTCTAGATCTGATCTCTCCTCTTTTCTTATGTGTGGCTTTTTTTTCCACTTTTGTGTAGCTTTTAGACATGCCAAGTTGGTCCTTCTAGAAAAGAGACTTAATGGAGAGTACACCTAAGCCACAATTTGGAGATTTAGAGATGATATGTTTGTCTACAACCAATACGGCATGTTGACTCGAAGATAAATGACAGACTAGAGACTGCTGTATAACTCCTGATGTGCAACACATATATAGGGGTCATGGGGAGGCATGCGTGGGTCTCTCCAGACCAATGTATAGCTTTTGGAAAATACCTCCTTTTCTATATTTTTCTAATTCTTCAATTAATAGCCATTTCTTGCAAATTAAACAATTTCAAGTATAAATTATACATAGAAACATGAAATTAAGGTCAAAACTTAACAAATATCCATTAAAAACATAATAAATTTGACAATTATCACTACTAATGGTTTTTATTATCTTTTTGCATTGAAAAGATAGGTATGTGAAGTGCATGTTAGAGCCTTAAAGTTAAAAAACATGTTTTACATTGAAGCATTGAAGCTAAAGAGGCAATGGTCTAAAACCAAGTTGATGGAAAGAGGAGCGTTGGAATAAAGTAGTAATTATTTGATGATCAAGATATTGGATGGAAAATCAAGCTTCTAGATAATGAATTTGATAGGCTATTTATCTACATTTTAGTGTATGTATGGTCTTACCATTGTGTTGTAAAAGCTTAAATCATACATTATGCATTCATAGTTAGTAATGTCACATATAGGATGCATAATCATAAGTAGTTGTGTGCAATTATTATGTTTGAAGATCCTCTTGATACATGAATGAATGATTGTGTGTAATTACATGTGACGTGAGTATGTGTCAAGTGATGTTTGGTTAAGTTGAGTGAGTGAATGCATTGTGTTATATGAGTTGGTAAGACCTATATGTTTAAAAGAAATTGGATGTTGAAAAGAATTTGTGAAATAAAGTATGAGAAATAATAGGATGAATTGTGAGAATGAAATGCATTAATTTACGTGAAAAGGTGATATTGAAAATTTTAAGATAAGTTATTAAGGTAAGCTACTAAAAATGGATAAATATGATTGTGTTAACTTATATGGTTATGATAGATTGTGTGAATAAGTGTTAATAATTATTTGAAGAAGTTTGGAATTTATTAGAAATTATTTTATTTTGATTTAGATATGTATGAATGTGTTGGGGGTTCAATTAAAATGAGTTAGATGTGAATTTTTTATGGAAAATTATTATAAATATTGGACTGGTTGATCGATTAGGAACACCGGTTGACTAGAGATTGGTCAATGAGTTAATGATAAGGGTTGACCAGTGATTGGTCGACTAGTTAATGGGAAAATCACACAATAACGTTCAGATTTACAATAGTCACTTTCTAATATAATTTTATATTGTTAGATAATGTTATACAGGTACTAGGAGGCCTTAAGAAGGTTATAAATATGGGGTGTGTTATTTGTATCCATGAAGTTTATGAAACATTCTTATAAAGATATTGAGCATTAAAAGCTTGAGTTTGAGATTTTTGATTGAATATTTGGTGATTTTCTGAACTATTTTGTAAGACTTAAGTGTGCAATCATTCTTAAGTGATGTGTGAGGCCATAAACGCCTTCGTGAGTCAAAGAGTAACATGTTTTAAATTTATTTGAGAGAAGTGTGAGACAGTGTATTATACATGGTGAAATTATTAAGAGTGAATATTGTGAAGTTTTTATTCTTAAGCCTTAAAAAAGGAGAGAATTGAGAGGATATTCTTGAGTCTTAAAAAAAAAAGAAGAGGCAAGTTATTCTTGAGCCTTAGAAAAAGAAAAAAGAAGCTTATCCTTAAGCCTTGAAAATGGATTTTTATTACTAACTTTGTACTTGTGATTGTTATAATGAAATTCTAAACATTGTTGTTGGGGAGTAGAGATAGGAGGAAGTGGATATCATTGAACCATTATAAATCATTTATGTTCTCTTTTCCCTTACTCTTTTAATTTCAAGCATTAATTTTTAAGTCATTTAATTTGACACTGTTTATTAAATTTTTAGCTTTCACATAATATAGAGAATTTGATGAATTACGAATTAAATTAGAAAATTTTTTAAACTTCTGCATTAAGAGAAATAGATGAACTTAGGACCAATAACTTGGAAGATAAAATTTTAAAAGATGTTAATTGACCTCTTATAGATTCTATAGGGCAACAAGTGGTACTAAAGTATAGGTCTCACATAGGAATAATTCTAATGAAGTCACACTTTTAGGTGAAGATATAAATGTACCTCCTTTGTTTGAAAGAAATGACTACTTGAGTTAGAAAGTGAGAATAAAATCTTTCATAATGGGTAAGAATATAGTCCTATGGAAAATAGTCATAAAAGGCCCTCATGTTCTTATAAAAATAGTAAATGAAAAAATAGTTTCAAAGGAAGAAAAGAAATGGGACTCCGAGGATATGGAGTTAATATCTTTAAATAACAATGCCATGAATATTTTACTTTGTTCACTAGATAGAAGTATTTTTTATAAAGTTTTAAAATGACTACAGTTAATGAAATATGGTGTAAATTAGAAACTATTTATGAAAGAACTAACCGCTTCTAATAAGTGGTGAAATAAGTCTCCAAATGAAGAAGTTTCCAACATAAGACATAAAGAGGTACGTAATTGTTTTAATTCTTACATAAATAATGAATTCACTTACTTAAATTCTAGTCATGCAGAAGAAGATTTTATCTTAAATTTTTCTCATGAAGACTTAATAGAATCATTGATAAAGAAAACACTTGATTTTCCTCCTTATTAAACTGAAGTTCCTTTTAATATAATATTTTAAAAAGAAACTAAAGATCTCATAAACTTTACCAAATAGAAAAGTAAAAATATGAAAAGGCTTACATATGAAAGGAAACATATGAAAACAGGTTCTGAAGATACTATACAAGGCCCTTCTATTAATGTCAAATAAGAGGTAACTTCTTACTTGGAAAGTTGAAGATCTAATTATAATATGGAAGTTTTTTGTTTCTGATAATTATAGTTTTTTGTGTTGAGCCAAGGTGGTTCTAATCATGTGTTTTGATGATGAAAAAACATTATTCTTACTAATGTTTAAGTCTTTGATGTTTTATAAGATAGGTTGATGTTTAAAGTATAAGATCATATTTGGAGAGCTAAGGTAGAAGAGCTCAAGCATTAGATGATCATGAGCTTGGATATCAAGGATCAAATGATAAAGCTCAAGTGATGATAGATCAAGAGAAGCTTGAAGACCAATAGAATGAATAT
>JAOXYD010020534.1:0-14641 GCA_028565735.1 Pinacopodium congolense
ATGTTGTCTCTATTGCTTTGTTTAGGGTTTATGGTTTTTTTTGTCGTTTTTTCTCCTAATTGGCTAGATATGTCTCCCAACGACTCTAAACCCTTCCTAACCTTATATTTAAAATTCCCAAACAATTTTAACAGATCTAGATGCTCAATAAACAAGTTTACAAGCTAAAATTCTCAAAAGTTTCAAAGCTGTCCAAATTTTGCTCTTCATTGGTTCATCTATAATATTCTTATTTTATTTTGTTTCAATCTCGTTTCTAGAGCTTCAAAATTATTACTCTTAGTTTTTTTGAATACTCAAGAGTTGTCTTGAGGTTTTTGTTTTGCATTTAGAGGATTGGATTTCATTAGGTATAAGCTTATATTCATACATATATTAAAACTATTTCTATAGTTTATATTCTTGTTTTAATCACGTTTTTTGCTATCTTAATTCATTTTTGGGTGCTCAAATCTATTTTATTTATTTATTTTAAGTGTTCAAGAATTATATTAATAAAAATTTTGAATTTTTGGGTGGTTTTTTTCATCATTTTCGAGCTTAAGTTTGCATATAGATCAAAATTATTTTTGCATTTTACTGTTATTGCTATTCTTGTTTCAATTTCGTTTTTCATCATCTAAATTAGTTTATGGGTGCTTAAATCCATTGTATTTATTTTTTTAAGTGTTAAAGAGTTAGATTAATAAAAGTTTTGAATATTTGGGTGGTTGTTTCATCATTTTCGAGCTTAAGTTTACATATATATCAAAACTGTTTCTGCATTTTACTGTCATTTCTATTCTTGATTCAATCTTGTTTTTCATCCTATAAATGGTTTTTGGGTGATCAAATATGTTATATTTAGTTTGTTTGAGTGTTTAAGAGCTTTATTAAACAATTTTGTGCATTATTAAGTGCTTATATTAGCTTCATTGAGTGTTTGGGTGTTTATAATAATAATAATTATTATTATTATTTCAAAATTTTTATAAAAAATGTAGTTTTAGTTAAAATTTTTGAATTGAGAGAGGCTTTAATATATGGGTTTTGATGATGTCAAAACATAATTATTAATAATGGTTTATTTTATTGCTATAATTTGAAATATAGGAATTTGGATGAATTGTAAGAACATTACTAAGGTAGAAAAAATATATATTTCAAGATATATTTGAAGGAATATTGAAATTCAAAAGGATCGATATGAAGAGCAAAGTAAATGAGGTGATCAATACCAAGATATTAGATGTTAAATAGGTTTATATTTGTAATTTTTTATGTAAATCTTGTCATAATCTCCTTAATGTTCTTACGGGCTCTTAATGCATGTGTGAATTGCATTTTGATCATATATTGTATGATCATTTGCATTTAGGATTTTTGCATAGGATGTTTGAATGATTTATTGCATATTAAGTTTTAGCGTATAATGTTTAATAATAAAGTAAAAGTTATAGAAAAATATTTAAAGAACTCCCGCTTGATGTGTTAAAATTGTTTAGAAAACATGTTAAGTATGATTAAGTCTACGTTTGATGAGAAAAATAGTTTTGAGATGTTTGACAAAGTTTGAAAATTATTTGAAAAGGTTTTAAATTGCATAAGTTTTTTTAATATGCATAAAGTTTCGTAGATCAAAATATTTTAAGTATTTGATTTTAATTTAAAAAGTCTTGATCATTAAAAAGGCTTTGGGAACTTTGTAAACACGGTTTGACTCGAGTTTTTATAAGAAGAATTGTTTTAGAAAGTTTAAAAACTTTGAAAATTTGAAAAGGTTTTTGAAAAATATGAAACGGTTTTTTAATCTTTATATACCAAGACATATTTTACTTTTGATTTCAATTAAAAGGTCTTAGTGTCTAAAATTGCCTTAGGGATGTTTTATAACTTGTGAGAAGTGGTTCTCAAGTGAAAAGAATTGTTTGGGAATGTTGGAAGTTACTTGGAATTGATTTTGGATTGAAAAGTCTGAAATTAAGTGTAAAGATTCATTAATCAAGACATTTTAGGTTTTTAATTTCAATTGAAAAACCTTGATCACTAAAATCCTTATGGGGAATATTTCAAAGTTGGTTAAAGTTGTTTTTAATGTAGAGGAATTGATTCTGGGGTATTTATCTTTGATTTGAACCAGTTGTAGAATTTGCAAAATTTGAACTGTAGATTGACTGGTCAACCTATCCTTAATTAGTGGTTGATTAAAACATATTTTAAGTAGATTGTTCAACCACTGTATTGCATTAGTCGACTAATAACTAGTGACCCGTGTAACTCAATGATCGACCAGTCAAGCCTATAAATAAGTAACGAGTAGTTTCAAGATCTATGTAACAACATTTTTCATGAGTCTAAAGTTTAAGAAGGACCTCGAAAGGGTTTTTGAACTTGGAAAGGCTATAAATAAGAGTCAAAAGGGTGGTTGGTAGGTTATCAAAAGCCACCAAATATTAAATACCTAACTTACTCTCCTAATTATATAACAGGGTGAGTTAGGGTTGATCCTATAGAAAATTGTTAAATATTTTTACTATTTTTGATGATGCATAATTTCAATAACTATTGAAATTAAGAAAAATAAAACAACAAAAAATAGATATAAGAAAAAAACTATAGTGTAAAGCTAGTTAAAAGATATCTTTGGAATTCAGGAAATACAATTGATAATCGAAAGCATAACAAATCATGTTCTAGCTAAGATGTTAACCTATATATACAAATAAGCTCTTGTGTCCTAAGTTCCTCCAATTATAGGTAAATATAGCAAGTTCTAAAAATACTCCTAGTTACATGATAACTTAGAACAAGCTCTCTAGATTTAAAAGTGTAGTATCATTACGTAATAGGAAATAGCTAACTTAACCATAATCGTACAAATGTGGACCATGTAACCTAAAGAACCAAATCCCTAGGCTAATTGATTGGGTCTCAATTAAAAATTCAATTAACATCTTGCCACTTATAGTATTAACTAGTGACAATTACGAATCACTACTCATACGTAGTGTTCATACTAGAAATCATAAATAGGGTGACCAATCTTACAATATAATCCTTGTTCTTGAAATTTAACTAAAGTCTCGAGTCATTTTTAGCATAAAACGCAATATCCATTAAAAACCCAATTCATATCTCACAATTGCAATATATGTTCTCTTTAATATATTCTAACCCATAAAAAATTAGCTTGGCATTTAAAAAAATAAAAAAAGGAAATAAATTTAAAGGAAACATGATGTATTGATAAATAGAGATAATGAAACTAAAGATTCAACAACTTATTTAACAATATTCAATGGTTTCAATAAGAACAAGTAGTAAAAATCAACTCAATTCTTAGAACATGAAAACTAATAAAATAATAAGAAAGAAATAGCGAAAGCATAATGAAAGTAAGTATATCTCAATCTAGAATACAATATCTAATAGTATTCTTAAAATAAGATGAAAGAAAGAAAAATTCCCTAAAACCAAGAAGAAATAAGAAATATGTGGCTGCCTAAAATGAAATGAAAAGTGATGATATTTTTTCTTCTAGGTCTATTTCTTGTCCTTATATACTCCCTACTTAAGGTTTAAGATGTTTTAAAAGGAAAAGACTCAAATGCCCTTGAGTTTTAATATGAAAAATGTTTTATAGAAATTTAACGATGCTTAACAAAATAATCAACGATGCCTTAATAGACTCTCATTAAAGGGTTTGATTGTTGGGCCTAGATAATGATTATATGGAGATTAACGGTGCTATTAATCACCACTATTGAAGCTCTAGATTTTGATTCTTTTCATAACTTTCTCCAATTCTTCCCCAAACTTGATATTTTTCACCTATTTTTTTTTATCTCTTTAGGTCTACACAAGCATTTTAACTTATAATAAACCTAAAATTTTCATTTGACATCAAAATAGGGATGAAATCACATCGAATTACATCTTAGAATCATAAAGAATACACTTCTATCAAATTCCCCCTCACTTGAGCTTTTGCCCATTCTTAAGTGATGACTTAAACACTCTACTTAAAACAATCTCAACTAAAAGTTGAAAGTTAATTAAATGAAAATAAATTACACATCAATGCCTATAATTTAGTGAACACCTAAAAACTCTATAATGACAAAAACGATGTTATCACATGTAAAACACACTACTAGCAAGTAAGTGACCATCAATGTATAATAGCAAACATCTAAGTCATTTCATGTAGTTATCATGTAAATCTAATCAAGGATGTTTTAAAAAACCACATAAAACATAAATTAAACTTAGAGTATTTAGTTGAAGGTCACATAGTCTTTTGACATGAGGACAAACACCTTGTCATGAATAACCCTTGATTACTCAACTTGGATACAATTTTTAGCTTTTTTGAGATTTCAGTTAACTTTTTTATGTAAAGGCAAAAATTTTGTTGAGAACACTCCTGATTACTTGGTTAGATTGTCCTTTCAAAGGGGAACTAACTGTACTTATAAACTTCAACCTTTATATTGATTCGAAGCCAACATAATGAAATTAAAAAAGACCTGCCATTAAGAATCCACTAAAAATCAAGATCATCTAAGATGAAATAGTTAAATCATCATCTTTAGACTAAAAAAAATCAAGTGTAAGAAAATTAAGTCTTAGTTCCCCACACCTCACTTAAATTAGACATTATTCGTAATGTTCAAAAAGCAAAATAAGTTCAATAGATGGAATGGGAACAAGAATACTCCCCTAAATTATGCATGTCATGTCAGTCCTATGTGAGAAAGATTGTAGCTTACTTGCATACCTATAAACAAAATAAGTAAAAGAAAGTAAAAAAACTTAAATGGAAATCAAATAAAATCCTACTAGACAATATAAAAGTGTAAAAACTAAGAAAACGATTGTGTTGCCTCCTAATAAGCACTCTGTTAAGGTCTTTATCTCAATCCATTTTTTGTGCACATCATCTAGCATTAAGTGGAACTTCAAGCTTCATAGGAAAAATGACATGATTAAATTGATGTATCAGTAACATCTACCTTTGAAATTAGCTCACAGTTAGTATGGTGTCACATAGCATAAAAAATGTTGAATTTTATAACCTCTCCATCAAACTCCATAGTCAACTATCTACTGTGGACATTAATTTTAGTGTGAAATGTCTTAATAAATGGCCTTCCCAATAAAATAGGGAATGGATTAGGGGATTTCTCTTCTTGCATGTCCAATCCATAAAAATTATAAGAAAAATAATCTTGTTAACTTGTACGAAGACATCCTTAATTACCCCTTTAGGGTAAGCATGAGAATGATTCACTAGTTGAAGAAAAACATGAGTTTCTTTTAGGGGACCTAATTTAAGAGCTTTAAAAATTGAAAATAGTATTATGCTAATAGTAGCTTCTAAATCTAACATATAATTTTCATAGCTTGTGTTGCCTTTCTTGCTTTGGATAGTGAATATACCATATCTTCACAGTTAGGTGGAATCTTTCTTTGTAGCATTAAGAGTGTGTTGAGCTCACTCAAACTATTAAGGTCACTTATGACTCGCCACATGAGAAATGGAAAGTGGATTAAAAGGAGAAAGAAGAAGGCATTTGTTCTTTGTAGCAAATTTCTACATTCTTGGATATTTGGAAGAGATATGGGACATACAAAATAGAAAACAAGGTAATGAAGGTCAATAAATAAAAATTAAAATAATAAAAGAAATAATAAAATACTAATGTCAGTTCTCTAACATCAACACCAAAAATTTGGTAAGTTATTGCCAACCACTAAATAATAAATACCTTGCTTACTCTCTTAACTATATAGCAAGGTAAGCTAGGTTCGATAATGCAAAAAACTGCTTAGTTTTTTACTATTTGTAATGTTGCACAAAATGAAGGCCCCTAATTTGATTAAATTAAAATAAACATAAAATATAACTAATGAAGTTAAGGCAAATAAAACAAGAATGAAAAATAGTAACAAACAGAAAACTGTGATGTAAAGTTAAGTAGAAGATATTTTTAGGATTTAGGAAACACAATTGATCAACAAAAGTATAAAAAATCATGTTCTAACTAAGATGTTAACTTATAGACATAAAAAGCTCTTACATCCTAAGTCCCTCCAATTATAGTTAAATCCAATAAGCTTTCAAAATACCCCTAACCACAACATGACCTAGAATAAGCCCTCTTGATTCAAAAGTGTAGTAGCATTAAGCAATAGGTAATAGCTAACTTAAGCCATAATCACACAGGCGCAAACCATCTAACTTATAAAACCAAAACCCTAGGCTAATTGATTAAGTCTTCATTATAAATCCAATTAACCTATTACTACTTACGACATTAACTAGTTATAATTATGAATCACAACCTATACCTAGCATTCAAACTAGAAATCATAAATAGGGTGGCCAATCCTACAATACAATCCCTAGTTCTTGACATTTAACTAAAGTCTCAGTTCAATCTTACTATAAAACACAATACTCATTAAAAATTAAATTCATATCTCATAATTGTAATATATATGTCTCCTTAATATATTTGAACCCATAAAAAATTAGTTTGCCACTAAAAAAATAAAAATAGAAAATAAATTCAAAGGAAACACGATGTATTGACAAATAGAGATAATGAAATTAAAGATTCAATAATTTATTTAACAATATTCAAAGGTTTCAACAAGAATAAGTAGTAAAAATCAATCAAATTGCAAGAATATAGAAACTAATGAAATAACAAGAAAGTGATAAGGAAAGCATATTGAAAGAAAGCTTTTCTTAATGTAGAACACAATATCTAAAAGCATTCTCAAATACAGGATGAAAGAAAGCAAAAATCCCTAAAATTAAGAAGAAACTAAGAAGATATATGTGCCAATATAAAATGGAGTGAAAAGTGGAAAAAGTCTCTCTTCTAGGTTTGCTTCTTATTCTTAAATACTTCTCATTTAGGGTTTAAGATATTTTGGAAGGAAAAGACACGAATGGCCTTAAGTTTTAATGTGAAACAACATTTTTTATGTTCAATTGTACATAATAGAATAATCAATGATGCCTTGATAGACCCTTATTGAAGGGTCTGATTATTGGATATAATTAGGAGTTTTGGGGAGATTAGCATGTTGTTAATCACAACTAGTGAAGCTTTAGATTTTAATTCTTTTCTCAAATTTCTCCAATTCTTCTCCAAACTTAATCTTTTTCACCTAGAATTTATCTCTGAGGTGTACACCTTCATTTTAACTCATAATAAACATAAATTAGCATTTGACATCAAAATAAGGTGAAATCACATCAAATTACATCTTAAAATTCTAAAGAATACACTATGTCAATGGTTGAATAATCTTTATGAATATGATGAGTCTTAAGAAATATTAAATGAGTTTTAAGGTTACTTATATGAATTTAATGAGCTTTTGTGAGTTATTATGAATGGTTAATGCTTTTTATTCCATTCCTTATGTTTTTGTGGTCTTTGATCATTGTCTTGATGAAGTTTGATATTGTTTTTTTTAAACTTGAGTTGGGGCTTAAATTTTGATTTTGGAATTTTTGGCTAAGGGTTACTCTTTATTGTTTTGAATGAAAGATTTTGTAGTTTACTCTTCACTTTTGAAAACAAAATTTTACGGGTTACTATTCACTCTCAAGAAAGATTATAAGAGGTTCATCTTTACCTTGACAAAAGAAGATTGATTGTAAGGGTTTCTCTTCTCCCTAAAGAAGATTATGTTACAAGGAAATTTTTAACAGATAGTTAGAGGGTGTGCTAGGCAAAAGGTTTTTGCCGAACCACCATAAAAATAAGTTTGAATTCCTCTTCCTTTCACTCCTTTATTTACTTTCTATTGTGATTATTCTTAAATTGTTTTAATTTGAATTATATTTTTTATAATATTGTATTCATCATCATCAATATATGTTAAATTATGGTTTGTGATTGCATCTATAAAAAAAGTTGATTTAGATTTAAAGTTTAGAATTTTTTAAACACCTGAGTCACCCTCCTTTTAAGTGCCATATATGGCCAATAAAAGTTATTATATGTTTATAGATAGTAGAGTTTTATTTTTATTTTAGTATAATTATTTTATTTTATTTTTATTATAATTTTTGTATTTTTTCATTATATAGTTGTTTTCTAATGATTTAATACTAGTTTAATAGCTCTCTTCTTACCGATTTGATGTCTAGTTTAGTTTTAAAAACATTGAGGATTATTATTCTTCATCATCCCAAAAGGTGGTGGAAGTGGAGAAAGTGATTGTGTGGTAGGTTCCAATGAAGTGGATGATATTAAGATACCATTCAAGTGGGTTTGATGTTGGTAATTAAAAGGATAAGCAAATGGGTAATTGAACTTGAAAGTATAACCATTGACATGTTTGAGATTGGAGATTCATAGGCTTACATATATGTAAAATAGAAAAGATAGAAATTATCATTGTAGTTATAGGAAGTGACAAGCTTTTCCATTAAATGGGTTTTTTATAAAGAAACCTTGAGAAATTGGAACCTTAGAGATTTCATATACATGGTTCGAGAGAGAAGATAAATATTAAAATTTTACTTGATTTACAACTTTATATTTTACATTTTAAAATAAATATTAGCAAATTTTTGTCATATAATTGATATTTTATGTCATTCATTTAATAATTAATAATTAAAAATCATAATATTGAAATAGATTTTTTGTTCATTTTAAAATGCATTAGAATTACACATAATAAAACATATAAATAAGATAATAAAACTACATGTCCTATTAAATATAAGTTACTACTATGTTTCTTTGGTTTTTGTTGCCAAATTCATTAATTTTAAGCACCAGAATGAAAGAAACTCCTTATATTAATTCCCTTTCTAGTTCACTATAAGATAAAAGATCTTCCTTCCTTTTAACTCACCATGTAGCTTGCCTTCATCCTTTAGGAGTTGTTTCAACACCTACATCCTTTTCTTTACTCTATAACTCCTCCATTTTCTTAATCTCTTGTCTTACTTTCTCTAAGCCCTTTTTCTTTAGCCAACTTTTTTGTTATATCATTCTCTTTTCAGCTTCCCTGTTCATTATATTCTAGTTTTCATGTTTATCCTCACCTCCAATCATCCTTCCACTTATCATTACCTCTCCTTTTTGGCTAAATTGTTTTCAACTTCTTCCTTGTCCCTTTATTATACTTTCTCCCCTCCTTTTTTTCTACTTTAGTCTTCCCTCTCAAAAGCTTTTCCCTTTTTGGTAACAAACATTTAAATCTCCTATCCTCCTTATTTCCTTAGTTCCTCTACCATGTCATCTTTATAAGGCTTGAATGCCTTAAAACCTGTCTTCTTCTCTATTTTTCCTTCTTACACACCTTAGGGATCCAAGGATGACCATCTTAGAAAGAAAGCCATTTCTTCTAACCTAGGCCTTGTTAATTCCAATGCATCACCTCTTCTTGATTTTTCATCTTCAGCTTTGATTAATGTAGGATACCAAGGCCTTGGTAGTCCTAGTGCTTCTCCTCATCTAGTTTTGGGTTCTTCAGATTCATCTCTGAATAATGTGGGTTTTGACAAAGGCCTTGCTAATTCCAATTTAGCTTCAGATTCTACAATACTGACTAAGGTTGTCCCTGACCAGAACTTTATTAATCCCAGTGTATTTCCTTGTCTACTTCAACTCAAACTAATGCCAGTCCTATATCTGCTCTCCTGCCTGTCTCATGATTCTTGAAACAAGTTGTTAATGACAACTTAGCTAAAACCAGCTTGCATTTCTACCCTTCCATGATCCAAGATGGAAGAGGGATAGATACACCCTATAAATTATTAAGAAGGGCGTAGCAAATAAAGTTCCATTTGGATAGGTTCTTTCTTGATAAAAGGCTAGTCTTTCCCCCATTTAATCTTTAGTCTATGAGTACTATGAAAGACCATCATTTGCAAGAGCTTTTTCTCACAGATGATGGACTTGTCCTTTTCAAATTCTCTTATAAATATATTGCATAGAAAATTTTAGAGAATGGTCATTGGCTTTTTAATAGCATACATAATTTTATATAAACGTAAAGGCCAAGTATTCAACTCAACGAAGCAAAAGTTTACTATATGCCACTTTGGATAAATATATATAATATTCCTTTTGATTAATGGATAACTAATGGTCTTAGTTACTTAGCTAGTTTTATTGGCAAGTCAATTGGAATGGATGAACCTACTGCCATAATGAAAAGGGTAACCAATTCCCAAGCCTGTGACATTATGGAAATAAGATAAGGACCATAAAAAATGATTACTTATATGAGGCTAAATGAAGCAGATGAGCTATATATACATGAGGTATTGTATATCTACATGAGGTAATTATTTCTTATCAATGGAGGCTTTCAACTCACCATGTTGGCAATAATTGAAGACATACGAAAAGGAAGTTTCTCAAGGTGGATTACTTGGAACTAATGGGATTGGAAAATGGAAGTAATCTTATTGAGAGGTAGTATACTAAAATTGAGGGGCGGGTTTCTATTAATATTATTAAGTGTCATAGGTCCCAGAAAGAATAGAAGCAAACCCTATAAATAATAAGGAAAGAAGTGAAGTAAGGGAAATAGAGCTAGAACTAATCATGTCAAGGCTCTAAGTATGGAACAAGTGATGCATAATGGGGAAGGAAATGATAATACTACACAAAATTTAGATGACATTGAAGTTAATCATGTAAATGACAGGAATGAAATGATGAAGCCTCAATAGTAAGCATCAAACTCTTTAAACCAAATTTAGTGTAACCAAGATGAATGCATTAGAATTGATCATCTTAAAAGGAAGGAGGGAATAGGTTCTTTAAAAGTTAGAGATGGTGACAAGGATTTGCATGAGGATGGGAGCAATTCAATAAATCCACACTTAGTTGCCTTTATGTCTAATAGTATATTTGAAGATGGGTTCAAGGTGAAGGAAAGGAGAAGATTCAAGAGGAAAAACTAGGCAATTGCCTTAACTTCATCCCTCCATTAATTATGGATATTTTATGTTAAAATGTGAGGGAAATTAATTACCCTAAGAAACAAACTAAATTATGTGATTATATTAAGGATTCCATTATAATTATATGTTACCTACTTGAAACTCAATTAAGGGAGAGTAAAATGAACATTCTTAGAATTTTTAGGAAAGAGTGATCCTTTATTAATATCCACTGCTCCCACTATCGTGGTAGAATTCCAGTTTTTTTAACCTTAATAAGATCCAAATTCATAACTCTATAATAATGGATCAAATGATCCATCTTGAGCTAGAAATCTTGTAAGATAGAATTAACATCCAAATCTATTTTATGTATGCTTCCAATTCTGTTTTTTAGAGAATTACACTTTAGAGTAACCTGAAGAAAATCTCTACTAGTATGACTAGCCCTTAGATGGTTATAAGAGACTTTAATAGTACCCTCTCTCCAATGGTAGTTGGGGGCAATACTTTATTTAGGAATTTCACAGATGACTTCTACAATTGTGAATCAAGAATAGGCATCATTAATCTTAAAATGCAAGATCAATTTTAATCAATAGGGTAGGTGGTTTATGAGTAAAAGGTTGGATAGAGTAATGGTGAACAACCTACGGTTAAGCAGCTTTCCTCAAAGCTTAGATTCTTTCATTAATCCTTTTCTTTAATCATACACTAATTACATTCAATGGTATTATCATAACGAGAATGTGACATTTCCTTTTCATGTTTAATGATTTCTTGGCTAAGGATCTTAGATTTGGGGCAACTGTGAGTAAAAGGTTACTGCATAACTTTCGAGGTATAAGCATATTAATTGTATGAGAAAATTGCAATGCATTAAAGAAGAGTTGAAGCTTTTAAATGAGCAAAAATATAAGATTATATAAGCAGCAGTTAGTTATGTTAAGGAGAAGCTCATTACAATTTAGAATCTACTTTATATTGATCATGTGAATTATACTAAACAATTGGAGGAGAAAAAAGCTACATATGAATATGTGAAAGTTACTGAGGTGAATAACTACATTCTTAAGCAACGGTCAAGGATTCAATGATTAAAATGTGGTGATAGGAATACCTCCTTTTTCCATGATTTAGCTCTCCTAAGGAGAAATATAAATAGGATTTCATCACTCTAGAGTTAGGATGGGAGAGTGATAACCTCTCTAGTTGAATTAATGAAGGAATCAATGGAATACTTCAATAATCTAATGAGAGCTTCCTCTAGTAGTCGTTCATTTGTCCATATCTTTTATTCTAGACAAAAGACCCACTATAGATGCTGAAGTCTTATTAGATGTGTAACTAAAGTTGAAATTGAAGAAACTCTATTCTCTTTACATCCAAATAAAGCATCAAGTCCTAATGGACTTAATGCTTTATTTTTTCACAAGTCTTTACCAATCATAAGACATATTGTAATGAAAACAATTATGGAGTCTTTTTTGAAAATGGGATTATATTAAAAGAGGTTAACAAAACCTTCATAACTTTAGTTCTAAAAAATTCCTAATCTAACCAGTTTGAAGGACTTCAACCCTACCTTTTATACTAATTCTATCTACTAGATCATAAATGAGCTATTACTTATAACATTTAAAGGAATAATCCAAATTTTGATAAGCCTAACACAAGGTCCATTCTTGAATGGAAGGCAAATCCTTCAAAAGCTGTGTAATTAAGGTTGATTTTAGGAAAGCTTTTGACTCTATACAATGGTCTTTCATCCTCAACACATTGTAGGCAATTGTTTTTCCTTCAAGATTTATTCACTGGATCTCATCACTACTGCTTCTTATAACATGTTGGTTAATGGAGAATTAATAATACCTAAATTATACATATTTTTAATTTTAATTTTATTGTTTTAAAGCTTAGGTTTGAGGATATTCCTTGTAATTTTAAAGCTTAAATGTGTTAATTATTGAATTTGATATTATTCATATGAAACTATATAAAAACAATTGTTTTTATAGGCCTTGTCGTGAGAAAGATTAGAAAATTTATTAGACTAAAAAGTGAAAGGAAGAAAGCATAATAGTAGGAATCATGACCTAGGTCACAACTATGACCTAGGCCTTAACTTCACCAAGAGGTTCCTCAAAGTGTTGCAATTTTCAGTGCAAATCATGGCCAAAGTCACAGTCATCACCTTAGCAATGATTTTCCCTAGACTAAATCTCATCGTGATTATGGTTGTAAAGCAGACTGTACAAGTGTTTAAAAAATTCATTTTTAAGGTTTTAAGGGGAGTTTTAGACCTTGGAGAGAGAGTAGCTGCCACTTAAGATTGAAGCAATTCATGGGATAAAATCATGATTAAAGTGAAAATTCAAGCAGATCAAGAGATTCCTAACAATAGTCAAGTGAAGATTCAATAAAAAAATTTCACAAGAACGAGTTTCCTATTTCCTTGTTCTTGTTTTTTAATCATTTTTGGAATTAATATTATAGACATGAACTAATTTCTTTCAAGATCTAGATGGGATGAATCCTAAGATCAATAGTTTATATTTTATTCTTTGATTTAAAGTAATATTTGGATTAACTTAAATATATTCATGATACTCATTATATTTGGATTGGGATTTTTACTAGCAATTTCAATTTAATTTTTGATTTCATATATTTATATTGAAAAATCAATTATATGAATAGATCATTCCATGAATAAAAGGGCTTGCAGGAATTTCTAGATATATAATTAGATAAGCTTTCTTATTAAAATCAAACCTAACTCACAAAATCCATTAATCGTTTTAATGCATATTCTTAAGGTTATAATTATAAAAAATAATTATTATTCAACTAAGAGATAGAAATTATATTTAGTGAGAAAGAGTATAATTTAATTAAGGTATTTTAATAGTCTAAGTAATTTAGGTTGAATATTAAATTGAGATAAACCTGAACATATTACAATTCTAGGAGAATTCTTCATCTAGGTCTTAACCTTATTGATTGTTACTTTGTAAGCCCTATGACACTCAAGAGGGGGTGAATTGGGTAAAATTTTTATCTAATTAAAACTAGCAACTTAAGTCAATAGGAAACTAAATGCAATCACTAAATCAAAATTCAACCTAAGATGGAATGATAATGCAACTACCAAAAATGAATGAAGTAGCTTAAGATTCAAGACACAATCAACAATAAGTAAAGGAGTTAAGGTAAGAGGGACACAAGCAAATTAAAGAAGTTCACCTACCCCAAAGATAGGCTACGTCTCCTTTGCAACTACTTTTTGGATGATCCTATACTAATAAATCAAAACAAGTACAATCTTCTTATAAGGTGAAGAGTAACCTTTGCAATCTTACTTTCCAAGGGTAAAGAGTAACCCACAACAACAATCTTACTTTCTAAAGCTGAAGAGTAACCTATTCCAAATCTTTTCTAGGTAAAGAGAAGCCTATAAAATTGAAAAATATCTAATTGATTCAATTCCACCATATCTAATTAACCAAATACACCTAGAAAGATGTTTCACTCAATGCACAATTCAACTAAGGGCTTTAGCTTTCAATAAATGATATAAATGAATGATGACAATATTGAAAGCTTAAACAAACTTAGTATGACAGAAATTAAGCCTAAAAAACGTGTAAATATATATGCAATATGATCAAGATATGCTAATCATAAAATTTGGACAATTTAAGCATGCTATGAATATTCAGCTCA
>JAOXYD010020543.1:0-14640 GCA_028565735.1 Pinacopodium congolense
GAGGAGGACACCAAGAAAGTGGATCATGTAACCCTCTACCTTGACAATGTGGTAAGGGTATGGTGGACGAGACGCTATAGGGATATCGAGAGAGAAATTTGCATAATTGAAATGTGGGATGAGTTCAAGAAAGAACTCAAGAGGCTATTCTACCCCAATCTTAGGTTTCTTAAAGAAAAGGGGAGCATTAGAGAGTATGTGAAGGAGTTCTCTAAGGTGCTTTTGGAAATTCCCTACTAGCCTAACAAGAATGCCTTGTTTGCCTTCAAGGATGGACTTCAAAATTAGGTTAAGATGGAGCTTCAATGACATGGAGTCCAAGACCTTGCCAATGCAATCTCCGTGGTTGAGTCCCTCATCGCGTTTAAGAAGGTGGACAAGCCCAAGTTTAGCAAAGATAAGGGCAACAAGGGAAAGAGTGGGATAGACGATCACTGAGGTAAGGAAGCCACCCATAAGCATTAAAAGTTTGAGAAGTGCTAGAGCATCGCTAAGGGAGATCTAGGTGAGTCCAAGTTCTCTCTTAAGTGCTTGTTTTATGGCGGACTACATAAGGCTAGGTAATGTTTGAAGAAAGCCAAGCTCTCAGCCTTAGTGAAGGAAAGGGAGGAGTAGCATTATGATGAGACGAGGATGGGATCATTGCAACTCCTAAATGCCAATAAGGCTAAGGTAGAGATACCCAAGACTGAGAAGAAGGGTCAATTATTTATGGAAGCTAAAACTTAGGGCTAAGTGGTGAAGGCCCTAGGTAATACTAGTGCTTCCAACAACTTCATCCAAGTCGAAGAAGCCAATAGGTTGGGTATTGAGTAAACCGAAGAGCAAGGATGGCTTATGGTAGTAAACTCAAAGCCATCATCCATCATTGGAAGTGCCAAGGACGTAAAAGTAACCCTAGGTGAGTGGCATGCCCTTATCAATCTTTAAGTTGCTCCTATGGATGATTATCCTATATTGTATTATTTTATATATACAATATATATATATATAAATTATTGTATTATTTTATATATAAGAGCAACTTTTTTTTAATTTTATAGGATTTGTATTAGCCAAGTATAACAAAGAAATTTAAGAAATTTTCTTTTATTAGAATTTTAAATTAACAGAACATAAATATTTTCTCATTGATCATTAAACAATTAATGTTGAAATGAAAAATTGAAACAAAAGCTGATGTCCGAATTCGATGTCTGATTTCACACATGACTTCACTGCCATTCTTGATTTCTGCATAAATCTACACTTGTATGAAAAAATATGTTTTCATAAAGCTAATTTTTCACATCCAAAGAGACTTTATATAGTGGAAAGAATAAGTTTGCTTATTTCCAATCATATTGATTAAAGTAGAAAAAATCAGATATAATTAAAATTTAAATTTCTCATAAAATTTATAAAATTTTAGGAGATTTTTCTAACCTATTCCACATTATATGGTAATGCATTTCAAAGATACTATCAAATTTGACACCCTGCCATAGTAAAATATTATAAAAATATAAGAAAAAAATTAGTTCAAACAAGACATATGAGTTCACATGTTGATTATAAAATAGGACAAAAAAATTAAGTATCATATTTTACCTACCTAAATAGTTACTCCAATCTTAATATTTTTTTATTTGGAAATTTTAACAGAAATATCAATATGTAAAGACTAGAAAATAAAATATCTACGATTGTGAAAATGAAGATTTTCTAAAATTAAAACATGTGCATGTATAGTTTAGGATTTATGAATTTATATATGGTTTAAAATTAAATATCTAGAGTTATGTCTAAGTTCTTAAATTAAAGTAAAAACATATGATTAAAAAGATAGGAATTTAACATTTTACTTAAGTCTCTTAAAATAAAATAAAATATCTAGAGCTTTATCTTATGCTTTTAAAATTAAAAGATTGCTTAGAGTGCTGTGCTAATATTTTAAATAAAAATATTAAAATTAAAAATATAATGCCTAGATTGAATCTTATACCATAAAATTAAATTTCTAAAACGGATCTTATTCATTGAAATTAAAAATGAAACACGTAGAATAGATTATATGTCTTGAAATTAGAAATAAAACACCTAAAATGAATTATATCTTCAAAATAAAAATAAAATGCTTATAATGAACCTTAGGGTCTGGAAAATAAGGGGATTAAAAAGTTTCATGACTTTTTAACTTAGTACCTTGGGCTTTGGAAGGATTTGGGATTTGATCTAGAAGTAGCAAAAGTATAGAGTCTAGTGACTTGATACCTAAGACTTTAATTAGATAATTTTGATGTGAACTTGACCAAGGTCTAAGGTTTAATGACTTGTAGGGCTTTCCTTAAGCTCGGTGATTTTAATGACTCATGGTTTCGACTTAAGCTTCTAAGTTTTGACCCAGATGATTCTGAATTACTTTTTTATACTTAGATTCCCTTTTTTCTAATCTTACCTTTCCTTTCATTGATTTTTTTAAATTCTTCCCTTGTATCATGCAATTGTTAACACATAAAAAATCACATAAGAAAGTAATAAGAATGTTAACATGTTAGGCTTAAAATCGAATAGTTTCTTTTCTACTTTTTTCCATAGTGTGTACACGATGCCTTTTATAAATTTTAAGTATTGACTTTATTTGCTTTCATCAAACTTTTCAAATGAAAGAATAAAAATCGATAGGAAAATAAAATTTTAAATTCAAGACCATAATATAAATCAATAATGCATTTCAAAATGAGGAGCAAAAAAAATATTTTCTAAATTATCAATCTTACATGTCCTTTTCGTACATTCAGAGATTATAGCCTTTGAATCCGGCAAAATCTTCTTCTAATTTACTCTAAATTCTTTTCAAAATTTTAAGTACTATATCATGAATTTTACGTAACAATGACCAGTTTTAGGCAATCATTAGAATTGTTTAAATGATTTTTTTATTACTTCTAGTGTGAACATTCTTGATCAGTTTCCTTATCTAATACCTAAAGGCATGTGTGTCCTATCAACAAATAATATATTCCTGTGTACAAATAATATAAAATAATGAATGTGAATAGTATCTCCATAAGAAATGTAGGTAATATGTTAGTTAATATTTAATTATCTAGACAACTCTAAATAGCTAAATTATAAAAACTTAAAGAAATAAATAAAATAAAGGAGAAAACTATGTGACTTGTAGACCATAAGCATCCATGGCCTGCAAGTTATATAATAATAATATTTTTATTATTTTTATTATTTTAATATAATTTATCCATAGCCTGCAGGCCATACAACCAAGTCCTATAATAAATAACTAAAATTCAATATAACACCAGTTAATGAAATAAGAATTTAATAATAATTAATCAAATAAAGGTTTCGAATTTCAATAAGTTAATAAAACTAAAGGAATTAAATGTTTCATAGATTTAGGATAATTTGCACTTAAACAAAATGCTATAAATGTTTATGGAATCACCTTTTCTCTTTTAAAATCAACTTATTACTTGGTACATAAACAAATTGGAACAACCCTCATAAAAGACTTAGAATTTGGTCCACTTCTAAACTCAATCTCATCACCAAAGTAACTTTTGTTTAATAATTAAGAGATAATGGTAATTAAAAGGGATAAAATCATATAAGGTTCCTATGTTTTAGCAAACTATCAATTAGGTATTATTGAATAGGTCCCTAAGATTTTAACTTACTTTCATCCATTAATCCTTTATTATTTTTATCTTACATGGATTAATGTAATGTTAAGCAAGCATGTCTATGTGATACGTTTGTGATACATAGCACTACCTCATTGGCACTCAGTTAGCCTATGAAAGACAAAAAGAAATGAAAACTAAAGGATGAAAGTAATTTAAAACTTTCCATATTTATTTGATAGTTTTGAAACAACAGTAAACGAAGTGATAATTTACCAAACAACAAAAAAATTAGATGATTTTAGATAATAGTTTTGAGTTATTTTAACCAAAATAAACCTTCTCTAAAAATTTAACTAATAATTTTACACCACTTACAACTCAAATAAACCATCTCTTAAATAGAATAAGAAAACCTATCTCCTATGTATAGAATAAAAAAACTTCTAATACTTTTATTATTACGAAAAATAATAAATTAATTTGATTTTGATTCAATACCTTCTAAAATTAGTGGCTTAATCAGATTTAAATAAATTTAAATTTAATATTCATATGATATTTAAAAAATAAATATTTTATTTTATTTCAAACATAATTTAATCAATTATTATTTAAAAATGTTTTTTCAATTCTTCCTATGAAAATTTTTCTTATATTTCTTATAGACTTTTGGATGCAGTGAAATTTTAAATTTGAATAAGTTTAACCTATCAATTTTTTAAAATTAAAATATGACTAAATCAAAACAAAATAGGTTGGAGCTTATTTGAATTTAAAATTTCATTAGAAATATTGCGAAGCATTTTTAAATGGGGTATGTAGATGTTTTTAACTCCATCAAAAACTCTATAACAAATATAAGACTTTTGCAAGAAGAAGTGAAAAAGTATTTTTAAATAAAAAATTAATTCAATTATATTTAAAATCAATTTTAAATTAAAATTTTTTAAAATGATATGAAATTAAAACTCAAACTTATTTAAATATAAATTAAGTCATTAATTGTATATAAAATTGAATAAAAAGAAAATTAATTTATTATCGTTTGTAATAAAAAAATATTAAGAAGCTTTATTATTCTATTTAAGAGAGGGGTTTTGATATTATATCAAGAGAGGACTTATTCAGATTACAAGTGGTGTAGAATTATTAGCTAATAGTATAAAGAAGATTGGTTTTAGGTAAAATCACTTATGACTTTTTAGTTAAAACCATCTAAAGTCCTTGTAGTTTGATAAACTATCAATTAGGTCCCTTTGGTTACAAAATTATTAAAAAGGTCCCTCAAATTTCAATTTACTTTGACTATTAGGCCTTAGTTTCTTTTCTCTTACATGGATTAACAAAGGGTTAACGCGATAGTGCTACGTGTCTTCAAGGCGTAACGTGGACATTCTTAGTTGACATTCCATTAGTGCACATAGGATAAAAATAAGGAAGGACAAATAGATGAAAAGAATTAGAAACCTTAAGGACTTATATAATAGTTTTAAAATTACAAGGATCTATTTAATAGTTTATCAAACTACAGGGACTCTAGATTATCTTAACCTTAATCATAAAGCAAATATTTATTGATGAAAATAAAGTGTCAATATACAAAAAGAAGGAAAGAGTGAAAGATACAACCTAACTAGCTATATATTTTCCCATTAAAATCCCACCCTTTTATCCTTCTTAAATATTTATTACAACTCTTAAATCACTAACTCACTGGTAGGAAGAACAAAAGAAAACTAAACTAAAACCTAACTTGGTTATTAGAGTTTTGTACGATAGTTATTAAAGTTTTGAAACTCTTAAAATGTCCAAAGGGTAGATTAATCCTTTATGCCTCCAAAACTCTCCTTCAACTTAGAATTTTTTTGATGTAAAATAGCACGTAAAAGTAGCTAAAATTTAAAAGGGTTTTAAAATACAAACCGATGCATTTAGTCATTACCAATATCTATTAATTCATTCATGACTGTGACTTGGCTCAACTCACACATTTACATAACAACAAACGGTGACTCTTCATATATAACATCAAGCTTCAAATTAGCTTTACACATACCCTTATACGAACTTGTTCAAGGGCATTTTAGAAAGTGAAATTTATTCTCCATCTTGCCTTTAAACAATTTATTAACTTAGGAATTAACTTGGATAAGTGTGTTTTACGATCCTTCTTATCTCGACATGTGTATTTTATGCTTTATATTTTCACTTATACCATGTTATTTAACAATTACATTCAAATTTTTTTCGAAATTCAACAAAATTTAATCAAACAATGAAAATTACTTAATTGAACTCCATATTTCAAATTCAAATAATTTTTTTTATAGAAATTTCTTAAAAATTGAACATTGAATACAAGGATCAACTAAATAGATACAAATCATACAATAATAGCAGACAAGTTAGTAGTAGTCATGAGTTATTTATTACTAACTATGTCAGCTATATCGACTACATTCGAAAACTCTAACTAATAATCAACTGACCATAAAAATTATTATTAATAAGACATCCAAACTAATCACTCTTAAAACTCACAATAATTTAAGTTCATAACTAATAAGATATTATATTCCCCCCTCCCACACCTAAGTTAAATATTATCCCCAATGTTCTTATAATATGTTGCCCCCTATGTGGTTGATATGGATATGATATATATTGTTTTAAGATATGATTTGGTGTATATTTATCCTTATTTTGATGTATTATTGTGCAATTTATGTGCATATATATTTTTTATTTTGTAAATTAATACCAAAATTAAAATAACTATTGTAAGTGGATCAAGTGTGAAGCATTATTCAAAAGATCAATATTTATAATTAATAGCACTGGTGATGTCATAAAAAAGCAATCATTACAGTATTTTAAGGAGATCAAAGTGAACTTATAACAATGTTATTAGTGTTAGGGCCTGCTCCCATTAAAGACCAATGTTCATAACAGTATATTAATATGAGAGTATAATAGCATTGTTGATACCTGATACCAAGGGTCGTCAAAGTCTCTAGAGGTTTGACTTATGAGGGAACTGAAGGATTTTCTAAAGAATTTGTTACATAATCAATTTCAACACTACGAAAGACATATATAAGGGATAATAGGAGACCTAGTGGTAGAGTGTTTTGAGCATATTTTTATATAACTTTATTGCTATATTCTTTTTTCAATTTAGCTTTATTTTTTAGTAATTTTTAGCCTTTAATTGATTATATTGTATATTCAAATCACTTTTGCAAATTCAAAGAGCCGGAAAAGCATGATTTTGAGTTAGATTTCTATTAGAGATAGATCTAGTACATTGTAAACTCATTATTTAGGGTATTTTAACTCTTATTTTTGTTATAATCAATAGACATGTTCTTATTATTTAACACTTTGTATTATTTGATTAATATGTTCAAATTAATTGTCGATTAGCTTAGGGTAGTTTAATAAATGTCCTAATTAAAAGATATTTACAAGAATTGAATGCTAATCTTTGTTTTTTTTAGTCGTTAATCATCTACAAAAATGTTAGCCACTTATTCGAAGATTCATAGATAACTAAGGATCCAAGCAATCTAACTTAACTATTGGAAAAGCTAATAAACAACATGGTTTAAATTAGTGAATGATCAAACTCTGGTTAATTGTGAGGGTCTTAATTCCAAAATGAGGAATTTTATGATTAAACTTCCTAAACTTTAAACCTTTCACCTAAGTTCCTTGTATGACCAAACTACGAAATGTAGATCGATAGAGATGAGACGTTGTCATAACCACAGTTGTTTCTTGATTTAGTGAAGTTACTTTAAATTAGGAAATTTAATAAAATTTTAATTCATATACATTTGGATTTGATTATTTTTATAATTTTTTTATTTAGTTTTGTCAATTACAAGTGAAGTAGTTTAATTTAATAATTTTTAGTTTAATTAATGAATTAGAATTTTCTACATAATTATAATATGAATGACTTAATAGTTATGGTTAAATTCTTATGGGAATAATACTTAGGTTCCATTAGATCCATTATATTACTTATTAATAGGTATATTTCCCACTAGTTGGTCTTAGGATAAATTGTTTGTGAAATTAAAGTATAAGAAGAAAACAACAAATTTTTATTTTCTATTGTCAAAGATTTATACTAGTAATACTAGGGTTATATTAGTGTTAATTAGTCTAAAACTTATTTTTGCTATTTTTCTTATTTTACCTATTTTTATTGATTTTTTGAGATTTAGTTTTTTGTATTTTTTATTTGCTATCTTTTTTTATCATTTTTGTTTTATCAAGGGCTAATAGTCAAAAAGGTGATAAACCTTTTTACAATTTTTTAAGTTAAGTGATCAAGCTTTATGAAAATTTCAATTGAATGATGAACATTTGAAAAGTTAACCAATTAAGTTGAAGAGGATGACGTCGTTAGTTGGAAGTTGACAGCGTTGATGTGGCGAACCGACCCGACTCGATAACCCCATCCGACCATACCCGTTTCAACCTTTTCACTTGTTTCGCTTAAATTTTTAAACTTTAATCACTAAATTGAAAAAATTTTCAAAGCTTATTCACTTAACTTAAAAAATATAAAAAGGTTAGATTAATAACCTATTTTAAAATTTTTAACATATATTCATCTCATAAATAAACTTTTTTACATAATATTTAAAAATACAATTAAAGTATTTAATTATTATTAAATAAAAAGAATATTAACAAATTTAAAAATGTATTCTAATAATAATACATGTAAAATAATAATTATAATTCATAATAGAAAATCAAAAAAATAATTATTAGTAAAATTATTTAATTAAATTTTAGAATATTTTAAAGATAGATTTTTGCTGAATTTTTATATAATTTAAATTCAGTTTTTATATTTTTATATTTATTTTTAAAATTAGACTTTGTTTATCAATTTATCTTTAAATCTCCAATTCTTTAATTTTTTAAGTTACTCATATGCAAAACTAAATTTAAGGAAATTCCTAAAATTTATTTTTTATATAATTTAAGTGATTTAAAAGTTTTTGATTTGTAAAAGTAAAAAATTTATAAAATTTATAATTATTAAGTTATATTTAAATTTCCATATAAATGTTTTAAGCATATATAAAAGGGATATAAGTTTTAATTTTAAAAAATTAAATAAATATTTATAAGCCTTTTATAAATATAACGATTAATAGTAAAAAACTCAAAGGTTATAAATTTGAGGAAGTTACTCAAATTTCCTCAAATTTATTTCTATATAGTTTAAGTTATTTTAAATATTTTGATTTACAAAAGTAAAAAACATTTATTATTAATGGCAAGACCTTTAAATTTCCTAAAATTTATTTTTTATATGAGTTAGTTCAAAAATTAAAGAGTTAGAGATTTAAAGCTAAATTTATAAATAAAATTTTATTTTAAAAATATAAAAATTGAACTTAATTATTTAAAAATTTAATAGAAACTATCTTAAAAATATTCAAAAAGTCGTTTAAAATAATTTTGTTAATAATTATTGTTCTCATCTTCTATTATGAATTATACTTATTATTTTACATTATTATAAGAATACATTTTTTAATTTATTAATATTATTTTTACTTAATAATAATTAAATACTTTAATTCTATTTTAAAATATTATGTAAAAACATTCATTTATGAAATGAATGTATATTAATAAATTTAAAATAAGTTATTAATCTAACATTTTTACATTTTTTTGGTTAAGTGACTAAACTTTGAAAATTTTTTCAATAAAGTAATTAACGTTTAAAAAATTAATTATAAGAGGGAAAAAAGTTGAAATCAATTGGGTTGGATCAAGGTTATTAGATCGGATTAGGGTTATAGGGTCTAGCCATCGCGTCAGTGTCATCAACTTCCAACTAACAACATCAACCTTTTCAACTTAACTAGTTAACTTTTCAAGCGTTAATCACTCAATTAAAAATTATAAAAGCTTGATCACCTTTTTTACTGTTAACCCTTTTATTTAATACTTTGGATGATTTTTCTAGTTAGTTTTTTATTTTATTTAGTTATTTTATCATTTTGTACATGCATAACAATGCTCAAAAGCTTGAAAAAGTTGTCTTTGATTCGAAATTAGAAAGGAAAATTCATAGATACAGAAAGGACACTCAATTAGGTGGATATGACAAAGTAGAAGTAGAAACAATCCGTAAGGATCATTTAGAGTTGGAAACTAATTGTAGAGATGGAGAAAATAGAGAATATAGTTGTACAAATGCAAGAAGAATGAAGAGAACCAACTACAATGGACTTTACCTTAGGAAATAAAGATAGCCATCTGACTAGCATTGTTAGAGCTAGGGCTAGCTCTAACAATTTTAAGATCCCTTATAGGATTATGTTTATTGTCAAAGCCTCACAATTTGGAGGCTCATCTTTAGAGTACCTGAATACCCTTTTAAAGGTTTTTTTAAAAACATCTATGACCCATTTAGGAATAATGGGATTTTGAAGGATGTCGTAAAACTTAGACTATTCCTCTTCTCTCTTAGAGATACAATAAGAGCCTGGTTTCTACCCTTCAGCCTAATTTCATCACTACTTGGGACGAGCCTAGCTAAATTCTTTTATCCAACTAAGATATCTAAGAAGGATATTGAGAATAACTCAAAATAAGAGTCTACACAAGGCTTGAGAGAGGTTTATGGAGATGCTTTTTAAATGTCCTAGTGATGGGTCTAACAGATGGTAATCAGTAGATATCTTTTATACTAAAGTTACACCTTCTACCTATAGCACCATAAATGATATGTTAGGAGTAATCTAACTAGAAAAACATTGTATCAAGCCTATAAGCTTATAAATAAAATGGCCACTAATGACTTCTAGTACCATTCTAAGCAGGGGCCTAAGAAACCCTATAACGCACACGCCATTAATGATTCCCTAGCTTTAGTGGCCTATATGGAAGTATTCAATAATAAACTAGATGATTTTATGAGTGGAGTAGGCAGTAGCGATCAAAGGCCAAGTAATTTATGAGCATTATGGTAATACCCCCTATACATCTTTAAAATGTCAAGTAGGCAACCCTTTTACCCATAAGCTTGAGCAAGCACAGTTCGTAGGAAGTTTCAATAAGTAGAGAGGTAACCCTTGCTCGAATACTTATAATCTTGGTTGGAGGAATCATCCTATCTTCTCATGGACTAATAATTAGAACTATCAATAACCTCCACCTAGCAAATCTTAAAGATTCACAACACTTAAATTTAAAACCACTGCATCTTTACCGAGGGAGAAGTCGAGTTTTGAGGGGACCATGTTAAAATATATCCAATCCAATAAGTTAATGATGCAAAAACATTAGGCTAAGATCAATAACTTAAATACTTAAGTTAGCTAGATAACATGGATCTTGTAAGAGAGATTTTTTGGAAACTTATCTAGTACTACCTAATCCAGTATTAGAGAGCATGTTAAGGCTATTACACTGAGGGGTGGAAAAGAGGTAGAGGGTACATAGTTAGAGAAGAAGGAAGAAGAGAAGTAAGAAATGCAGGTGGTAGAGAGTAGGAAAAAGAAGCAGGACATGGAAGAAAAAGAGAAGTGACCTAGGTGTTGGCCCTAAATGATACCTAAGAAGAGGGATGAATCAATTTCTTGAACTTTTTAGAACAAATGAAAATAAAGAATAATTTGCAGAAGTTAAGTAAAAACAATTATGAAACAAATAATATCAAGGGTACTAAAAATTATAAAAAATTAATACGAAATATGAACATTGAAACTTACAACTCCTTTTTCGCTCAAGGATAACTAACTATTCTTTTTGAAGGCTCAAGAATAACCTTTTGACAAATTCTTTTATATTCTTAAGAAGAACCTCAAAATAACGAAACAATTTCTCATAAGTAGAAAAGATCACAAATCTTGCATAAACTTGATAATCAGTCACCCTCAAACATGTATAAAACTTAAACTCTCAAAACACTTGATCAAACTTGCAAAACTCATATTCTGTGTAATACTTCTGTGTCTTTCTCCTTCCTTTCTTCATTTATTTATAGTGTAAAAAGTGTTAAACTACTCGTTGAAGTATTCGTTGGCATCAATTAATTTTTTTTACTTGTTATACATCTCTTGTTACCGTTGGATATGTTCTTTAACCGTTATAAAAATCTTATATCCGTTAAGTAATATGAATGTTGTGCCTTGTTTGGTCGACCAATATTCTAAACTTTGTTCATTCGGTCGATTGATAGCCATATTTCGATCAACTGTTCTTCATTCAATCAACCGATCACCTTAAGATGCTCATTCGGTCAATTGTTCTGCCTCGTTCAGTCAACCGATGTTTCCCCAATGCTATAGTTTGATCGACCAATCTCTATATTTGGTTGGTCGATCCTCTGTCTTCAGCAGGTGTCACTACATTATTGTTTAACTATTCTTCTTCTTCTTCAAATTACCTATCTTTAAACACACTTAACAAAGATATTAGTAAGAAGGGATGTTTTGTCATCATCAAAATTTGGTGGAACTTTCCTTGGTCTAACAGTCTCCCCCTTTTTGTTGATGACAAAACTAAAAATGATTTAAACAAAATCAAGTAGTTTAACATGATCAAAATTTCAAATTTAAATGATCAATTCTCACTAACTCCTCCTTACTTCATGCCTATGTAGCTCCTCCTAAAATCATGCATACTCTTCTCCCCCTAAGAACATGCATACACTTCTCCCCATTTTTTGAATAAATAGAAAAGGTGTGAATAAAATAGTGTTAGCCCTATGGCACCCAAGATGGGGGGTGCATTGGGTGTTTAAAACTTTCTTATGGAATTAAAACACTTTAAACACCTTAGACCAATTTAAATAATATGAAATTCTTTACCAAAATTCAACTCAAATGGAATGCCAAACTTTATGTCAATATTAAGCAAAGTCAATAAATAATTAAAACAAACACAATGCACAAATATAAAAGGAGATAAGGGAAGAGAAGAAGACAAAGATTTATAGAGGTTCGCCTACCCTAAAGATGGACTACATCCTCTCTCCAACTACTTGTTGAAATTCACTAACAACAATCTTGGTTAAAGACCAAGAGTAACTTTTACAACAATCTTGATTCAAGGTCAAGAGGAACCTTTACACAATCTTATTCTAGGTCAAGATAACTTATACAACAATCTTGAATTCTAGGGTTAAGTGGAACCTACTCAACAATCTTGATTCTAAAGCCAAGATAAACCTATCACAATCTTACTTAAATGGGTGAAGAGTAAGCCGAACAACAATATTTTTAATGGCAAAGAGGAGCCTTACTAACACAACCAAATTCTTTAATTTTTTCCTACAAGGATAGCCCTTAAACCAAGCTTCCTTGAGCTTTAACACAAGCTTATATAGCTTATGACACCCTTGATCAAAATCAACACAAGATAAGGGCTCAAATGCAACAAATGCAATATGGAATGTTCAATGCACAATTAAGGCCTAAACTAATCAAATTCACAAAAAAGGATTAACACAATCCAAATATTCTTTATCCTAGGTGAAGAGAAACCTATCAAATCTATTTTAAAGGTAAAGAGTAGCCTATAGTACAATTAAAAATTAACAATTAACATAAATCAATTCCTCCAATTTAAGTAACTAACCACACCTTCTATGATGTTTCTCTAATACACAATCAATAAATTCAATTCTGAAAATTTTAAAGGCAAAACAAAATTATTACAAGCCTCATAATACTTTAATAGATCATGAAATCTTTAATTAAATCAACAAAAACATTATTAAACTATCAAATATTCAGATTAAACATTCAAGCATGTAATCTATCCAAAATATGCAGTCTTAGGAGTTCAACCTATAAACAGACAAATTTAGTCACCCAAATGATTCCAATTAAATGAAATAAACCTATTGCAACATCAATCTATATGTTAACAATAAATCACAGCAGTAAACACAATTTTAAAACATCAATTAGATGATTAAAATCAAGCACAAAGCTAGAATGCTCAAACCTAGACAGCTTTGAGTAACTTGCACAAGTCAAGCTCAAATAAATAATATAATCACTTAAAAATAGAAAAAATATTGAAAATATCCTAAGACCTTAAGAAAATTGAAAACATCAAATTTGTACTTCTAGAAACTGATTAAAACTCAAAATAGAAGCCAATAAAGGAGCTATAGAGAAAACACGTCAGTTTGGACAGTTTTGAGCAATCTATGTTCTTTGAACTCAAACACACGATTTGAGTGCTTAAAATTTGAAGTAAAAGATCCTACGCAATCAAAACGTGTATGATAATTTTGAATCAATAAAAATGGTTTTTAAAGCTCAAAATTAAAGAACACAGAAGTACAGAAATGTTCAACTAAAAACAAAGATAGTTTTGGTATATCTATCTTTGAAAACTTAAAACAAGTGATTTAATGAATCAAAAAAATAAATTGAAGGCTTTTTTAGTTTCTTCTATAGCTAAAAAAAACTGGAAACACAAAAGTTACATCACAAGAAACTGATTTAAAAGATGAAAAAATAAATTTAATAAAAGTTGTACAGAAAATAGATAAAGCTTTGAATATTTGAGAGATTTTATCTTATAATTCATTTTTTAGAGGTTTTAAACTTGTTAGAAATTTTTAGGAAGGATATATATAGTGTTGGGAGAGATTTGGAGTCTTTAAAAACACAACTAGCCATTTGGGAGGTTAAAAAGTCGTTTAGTCCGAAAACTCAAAACTAGTCGTTAGAGTCTGTGAGTAAAACGACGCCTTCTGGGTTGATCAATGGTGCCATTATTCATAGAACACACTGCCATTGATGCTCCTGGACAGGGGGATAAACGGCCCTTTATTAGGGTGTAGTTAATGAAGATCAACCTGCCGTTTATGCCTAGAAGACATGAGAAAAACACTTCAAACCAACTCCAAAAAGTTCAAAACAAATTTCTAACATTAAACAACACTTCAAGCAAGTTTTAAAGCATAATTCAAGGCTGTTTAAATCATCAAAACATTTCAATCAAT
>JAOXYD010020553.1:0-14640 GCA_028565735.1 Pinacopodium congolense
GCAATGGCGTAAACATTCTACTTAAATAATCTTGATCAAAAGCTGCAATCCAATAGGATATAATAGAATTCAATCAATGCCTTTAATCTAATTCACAATTCTCAACTCTATCATGATCTAAAAAAAAATTTTCACATGCAAGGCATAGAGTTATTAAAGGTAATAAAATATGTACAATACCAAATATTCAAGTAATTTTTCATAGCCATCACATAAACCTAGTTAAGGATGACCAAAATAACCAAAAATACAACAAAAATTGAACTTAGAGCAATAATAAGATTTCACCTATTCTTTTTAAGTGAGGATAAACACCTTATTATGAATGACCTCGGTTACTCAACTAAGGTTCTCTTTTCTAGGTTGTTTGAGATGTCATCTAGCTTTTTAACGAGAAGATAAATATTTAATTATAAACACCCTCGGTTACTAGGGTAGATCACCTTCTCAAACAACTATTAGAATCAGTCATAAACTTCAACTTTTACATTGGTTTGAAGTTAGTGGGGTGAAATTTGCTCACTTTATTCTCAATATCAATAGACATTTCGAAATATTTCTCTTTTCTTTCTCAACATATTATTTCGAACATCCTATTTCTAAATTCACATGACAACTATATAAAATATCCTTAAACACTTGACATCATTCATATAGGCTACTAAAAGCATATGCAAACACTTACAAGAAAAAGAATAACGAAAAAAGTTTGAAGTTAGTAATCATTTGAAGAGTTAATCAAAGTTCACTATATTAAAATCATCATTTGCTTTTAAGTATCATAATCAACTTGCAACTAAATTTCAAGATCACTCTTAACTAAAACATTCAAATAACCAATATTAACTTAATTGTGTAAAATTGTTTTAACCTTGTTTCCCACCCCAACACTATAATTGGACATGCCCTCAATGTCCCAAAACAATGAAAATAAAAAGAGGATGGAATAAGTGTACTCCACTAAATGAGGTGATCCATGAAGTCTTTGATGGACAGATACTACAGCTCCTACTCTAGTATACCTACAAAAAAAAAGAAACACAAGCTCTTAAATGAAAAGCAACTAGAAAACTAACTAATAAAAAAAGGACATAAAAACTTAAAGAAAAGGTTAGGTTTCCGCATAATAAGCGCTTGCTTTTGGTCTTTAGCTCAACCTCTATTATGTAAACTATCTAGTATCAAAAGGATGTTTAAGTTCGATAGGAAACATGCTTAAAGCTATGGATGAGCCTAGAATAGCTTCCGTTAAAATAGGCTTGCATTAAGCTAAATGTTGCAAGTCATAGGAGAGGTGGAACCACATTGCTTTGCCTTCATACTCTAAAGTCCACTCTCTTATATGAACATATCTCTTCAACTAAGATGGCTTTCACAGTTGATTAAATGATAAGTGTAGAGGCTTGTCATCCTACTCATCATCTTCCCTCTTCAGCTTGTTCGAATATAACTTGTTCAGGTGTCCATCTTGCTTCTACACCTCTCAGTCTTGATCCTCCTGCTTGTCTTGCTAGCTCTTCTTATTTTCTTCTTCCTCCTTCTTCTTTTCTTCTTCTTCCTCTTTCTTCTTTAACCTATTAGGAAAAGTTGTTTGTTAGCAATATTAAAAGAATTACTACTTACCGTAGGAATTGTTTCATCCTCTTTCTTTTCCAAGAACATCTCCTTTTCCTCAATAAACTCCTCTCACTCTTCTTATTCTCAGCGCTAGGATGAAAGGGTACACATCATCTCCCCATGTTATTATTCTAGTTAGCTAGGAATGCTTGTAGAGACTTGGGCTTCTAGGCTAGTTTAGTCTTCTGCCATTTGACTTACTTGGTCTTCCAAGTCCTTTAGGCCACTCCTCATTTCATGTTAGAATTGAAGAGTGCTCGTATCCCAACTCTTTACGACCTCCTCCAATGACATCCCATCAGCTTGTGGTGATGGTGGTGTAGGTGGAGTTATAGGTTGAAAATGCGTTTGGCTTTTATAGCATGGTGGTGGAGAATTGAACCCATGCTGGTTGCTCTCATATGAAAAGTAAGTTGATCATCTCACTCTGGATTGTAAATGGGAGTGTAAGGATCATATCATTTAGTTAACCCTCATGAGAAAATCCAATTGTATAAAACCATTGCTCATCCTATAAGATAAGACACATATCAATAGAACGGCATGAACCAAAATCATATACGTTAATGTCTAACATATCTGTCACTACTAACTCTACCAAAGATGCTAGATTTGCTACCTTTTATTGCAATGTTGAGATAGTAATAAACTAAAACTCATAACCATAAGAATTAATGCTGGAAAGATTAGAATTAAAAGTACACTGAAAATAATCCATTACTTGAAAAATATATGAAACAAAAACAAATAGACGATAATGTGACAAAGGATAAAAAAAAAGTAGAAATATCAAATGCACCACGCTAGATCCCTAGCAATAATGATAAATATTTGGTAAGTCTGTAACTAACCATTAAATAATAAATTAACCTAATTAACCTAGCTAACTATATAGTAGGGCAAGTCCAGATCGATGCTATAGAGAATTGGTTGTGTTGTCAAGCTATTCTTATTATTGTAAAAATGAAAAATAAAATAAAATAAAACCCTTAGATGTGAAGGAATTAAAAGACAAATAACGAGTAAAACAAATAATAATGCAACAAGATAAGAAAAAATTAACAAATATCGAAAGTTGGGTAGAAGATATTATTCGAATTCATGAATTATAATTAATAATAAAAAATATCAACTATGTTATGCCTAAGATGCTAGGCTATAGAAATAAACAAGCACTTGTGTCCTAAGCTCCTCTAATTTTAGATAAGTCATATATAATTGAAACTTCCCCTTAATCACATGACAATCTAGAATAAGTTCTATAGATTTAGCGGTGCAACAGTATTAACATACTAGGGATCAGTTAACCTAAGTTATAATCACACAAGTATAGATTATTTAACTCAAAGAATTGGAATAATAGGCTAAATGATTAAGTTCAACTATAAAATAATTAACTTATCGCCACTTATGGATTTTGCTTATGACAATTAGGGTTCAAAAGCTAAATCTTATTAGTTGAACTAGAAATTATTAGGATGCATAATCCTATGAATTAATCTATAAAAAATCAACCAAACATATTTTAATTTTTCTTTATAAGAAAAACATAAACACAAAGACATGAAACAAAAATAAAAAACTGAAGTGATACCAAATAGCCCCTAAGTTAACATAATGAAAATAACAAAATCTAAATCTAAAATTAAGGCAAACGGAAGATAAATTGCAAGAAAAATAATGAAATTGAAGAACACAAGAGAGATGAAAAAGCACTATCTCGTTGAAAGGTTCTATACGTATACCCTTTTTCAATGCATTTCTTTAGACAAAGGCTCCGTTTTTCCTCTTTCAAATGGTAAATATTTATCATAACATGGAGTTTGAATCAAACCCATGTTTGAATAATCTTAGTGAAAGAGTGAATTTTTTTATCTCATGGGTACCACAGATTCTCTAGAAATTTTCTTAGATTTAAACCCATAGCTGATGATAGGACTAAAATAGATACTTTATATTTCCTACTCACACGAGCTCATATCTTTGCTTTTCTATCAATTTCTAATTGTACGAAAACAAAATATTTATTGAAGTTCTTTGGGGCCTAAGGAGTACATGTTCCATCACCAATACCATCACCACCACAAACTCTATAAGCTTTCTTACCCTTTTCTCTTTTATTATTTTCTATTGCAGTGATTATGTTTGTTTGTTTTGGTTGTGTTTTGGTTCCACATTGAGGACAATGTGTTGTTTTAGTATAGGAAGCAGTTCATATATTTACATGATCATTGTGCTTATGAATTTGCATTTGTATTTTTTTTATTCATTGATTATATTGTGTGTGTGAAAATTTAATTACATATTCTTGCATTATGTGTGAGTGTTTCAAGGTCACAGAATTGAAAGGAATGAGCCTAGCTATGAGCATCATTATTTAATTTGTGAAGAGGCATTTAACTTATGATGTTTATATTTCAAGTGTCTTTCCATTTAATATACAATATGCTTAGGATATTGTATCAATTCTTCCATCCATAACACTTGTTCGAATTCACTTGTAGTAAATTAAACTTAATTTTGTAGGCATCACTAGTGATCTCTCATGATAATGTATTGATTAGGAAGAAATAATGTAGGATAAAAGTCTAAAGTCAAGTAAAGGCAAAGTGAAATAAATGCTTGAATAAAAATTTCCTATTTTGCTAGCCTATTTGAAAATACTGGGTTAAGAATAAAGCTAGTAATCAGTTGTTAGTTGTGATATACCTAAGTAATTGGGGGACATTCATGAAAAAATGTTTGCATCTTTTTAAGCTAACTGTGTAACTAAGGACATTAAAAAAAATTTTTTTCTTCACATCAAAAGACTAGGTGATCATTAAAAGTAATGTAAATGTGTTTTGCTAAAAATAAAAATTGGAAGCTTATTGATCTTCATGTGAAGTGTTGTGACATTTTCATAAGTTGTAACTTAGTGATATCCTACCTTTCAACTATTTGATGCATGCTTACAAATGCCATAATTGTAAAAATAGAGTACAGATATCTTAGTTAATATATATATTAAATTTAAAGACACTTGAATGAAAAAGGAAGAAGTTATTATTTTGGATCTTCTTGCATGATTGATGCCTTTTCAGGTAAGTTAATTATACTAAATTTTATGCCATTTTTGCATTGTTACAAGGTTTGTGTGTTGTTTTATTTTTAGTTTTTATTTTTACTTAGGAACAAGCAATTTATTAAGTGTGAGGAACTTGATAGGTGTGCATTACTGTCTTTTCTAGGTTGAAAAGTATGTTAATAAGTATTTTTATGGAGATAATTATCTGTTTAGAGCTTAAATTTATATTCTTGTTGGTATTTTTTACTTTTTGAGTGATGATTTTTTATTTAGAACAAGGATTTGATATTTTTTAGTGGTTATTTAATGTGTTCTAATGTTGTGTTGAAGTAGGAAAGTCCAAGGAAAAGAAGGAGAAGCTAGCAAAAAGAGGATGAAACTGATGTCTTTACACAATCATGCACAATCGCAAACCTATACCTTCTGTCATGATCTTGCACTGCCCTAAAGCTAAACATTCTATTATGATTGTGTAGAGTGCATGTTAGTGGCTCATCTAACTACTAACTTGTTTTACATTATCAATGTAAGTGAACGGGTTGTAAACTTGTAGTATAAGCAGATATCATCCCACAAGGATTGGAATTAGACACACTATTAATTTGACTTACACTTTGTTTAAGGAATAGATTCAAGCAGATTCAAGAAATAAAATTAGAAAAAAGTAAACTATAAGCAAATTATTGATGCAACCCAACCGTAGAAGTAGTATTTAAAGTTGGTTTAGTGTGTTGTCTTTTATTTGGTATGCTTTTCTTTTGTTTCCTTTTTGTGTTCCTTGTTATTCTCTACTCATATTTACTTTATAAAGCATGATTTCTTTCTAGTTGGTTTCTGATACTTTGATTCTCTTTTATTGTCTTTGCAGATGTTATATTCAATCTTTGTTATCTTATGGCGAAAGTTTTCAAATGCACTTGCAATGGATCTTTAGGCACAGATTATCTTCATTCCGGGTGCTTTCTGTCCTTTTTCCATAATATTTGTGCTCAATTTTTTATTTTAAGAACATTGAGGACAATGTTTAATTTAAGTGTGGGAAGGGGATAGTTGTTTCACATTGATGTTTTGTTTGTCCTAAATCACATCATTTTGTCATCTTTTTCAAGGTAATTTATAATTTATGGAAAATATTTTCAATTTTGATGCTTTTCATTAGCATTTTTTCCTTTTCAATTCAATCATTTTGATGTTTTGAGATGTTATATTATCAATTAAGCATGTTGATTAACAATGAACTTTAATGATTTCATGTTTTGGATTATGGATATTTGATAAGCATTATAAGTTTCCATGTATAAAATGCATATCCCTACAGCTATTTGTGACTTCTTTTAGCATTTTCGTACCTTGTTGAATTGAAAATCAAAATCAATAAAAAATTTGAAAAAAAGAAAGAAAAATGAAAAAAAAAGTTCTTGAATTGTTAAAATGGGAGCAATGTTTATTCACTGTGCTGGCTTCAAACCAATTGGTTGAAGTTAAAGAGTGGCACTAGTAGCTAAATGATATGAGGTGATTTAGTTGAGTAACGAGAGATGTTCACAATAAAATGCTCATCTACACATAAAAAGATTGAATGACCTCTCAATCAGACATTAAAATCTCACAAATGTGCTTAAGTTGTCCTTAATGGTTAAAAGGGTGTGAAATCGCTTAAAAGATGAGTCATTTTATGGAAATCATTTAATGCAAGTTAGGTTGAAGTTTGAAAGAATTTGAAGTCATTTTTTAATTACAATGCTTGATTAATCATATAACATCTTCATGATTTGTTTTATGATAGAATAATTAAGAAAAAGGAGTCAATGATTAGGTTTGATAGGTTAAATAAGTTTTACTATGCTTATAGCCTATTTTGAGATAGATGATTTAATGATTTGCATGAGGACATGTAAAAGCTAATTGTGGGGGAATTTATAGGGCTTAGATTTTAATGTATTTTCATATCCATTTCAGGCCAATTTAACGTAAATTTGCTCTAAATTGATGCTAAAGTGTTTAAATATCACTTATATTCATGTATAATGCAGATGGAAGTTTAATCTCGAAGAAAATCCAAGATTATCTAACAAAAAGTCTGAAATTTAGACCAATATAGCATCCTCATCCAGCTCGTTGTAAGGCTCTCTAGGCCATTGTATTAATTTGGATGCAAAGGACTTAAACGAAGCCTTCATAGCCCATCGTTTTACTCTCTTTAAGTGCCATTTTGGTAGCTGTCACACGATTTCTAGCTACAACTTGCTCCCCACATACTAAAAATTACTCCAAATAGTTCTTACTTACAGCTAAGATATATAAAAAGACATAAAGACCATTTTTACAGCAAGTTAGGACTGATTAAGGAGGAGAATTTGTATTAAAACCATATTTCTGTTTTGTTTCCTTAGCTTTTAGGTTTTCTTTTCTTCTTCACCGTTTTTCTTGTAATTTTTAGGTAGTTTTGAGGATTTTTAGGAGTTTATACACTTAATTTAAGGTTGTCCATCATTTTGGAGGATTATTTGGTGCTTTCTAAACCTTAAATCCTTTGTATTTCACTCATTTATTCATATATATGTCAAGAACATGTGCTTTGATGATGAATCTAAATTTTCTTTTTTATGTACGATGATTTAAGCTAAATTCTAGTTAAGGACAAGTTCTTGAATGTCTTAAGTGATTTTATAATATATGATTAGATGATAATCTTTGTTTATTTGAGTTCATAAAGCTTATTTTGAGTTGATCACTTAGAATATGATTTAAGTTGATTTAAGACTAGAAATATCTATTTTGATCGTTGGAAAATTCAGTAAACAACATGATTTAATTCAAGGATTTGAGAAATTTACCTTGGTTATCATGACGACACTGATATTGAATATGGTTTTTAGGATTCGAACTTCCTAAACTTTAAGCCTATTTCTTAGACTTACGAGTGGACCATTCTATGCACTAAGAATGTTAGAGAAAAGGCAATGACTTAACTATATCTTTTTCTTGATTTAATGAAGGCCTTAGATTAGAATTTCCAATCCATTTCATAAGTTAAGTCATTTAGGACTAGTCTTTAGCAAATTAATCATTTGGTAAACCTTAGATCACTTGGAATGTAATTGCAAAGTTTGGAGATTTTTAGGTTTGCTTTAGTTAATCAATCCTTTTTAAATTAAAGATATTGAGCTACCAAGATATTTGTAATCTAGTTGCCCTAGTATTCACACATTTTCTCTATGGTTTAATGTTCTAGAGTCTTAAATGTGCTCCCCTTTATTATTTGCAACCAGTATACTGTAGTTAAGTTAGTTTGAATTTGAATTTTAATTGCCTGAGAATTTATTAATTTATTGAACTAAAATAGTGATATCAAACCAACACAGCACCATTATATTCTCTCAATTCATTTTCAAAGAGATCAAGGGCATACAATCTTTCAAACTTTAGCAACTTGAATATTAAGCCACTATACACATCATAATTAATTTTCATTAGTACACATAAAAAAACAAAATTTATAATACCATTATTGAAAGGTTAGCATAAAACCACAATGAAATTTCCTTACAGTTTCACTCATTTCAATCAAGTTTTTAAAGTTGGTGTTTCACTTAGAACTCCCTCTAAGAGAACACACTGCCATAGACTTGCAAATTCACCTAATTTCTTTTACAAAGATTACATGTTATTATGGATCAAAAGGACTTTTGTTCGTGGTTGCAATGGAGCTTAGGTTAAGGTGAGTCAAAACAATTTTAAAGGGTACACAAGGTTTCATAAAATTCTAAGTGTAAAGGGACAACCAAACATAAATTATGAGATATTAGGAACACAATTGACTACTTGATTACTCATTTCTAACTATTGCTAGCACTAACTCTTGCTACCTTATTTGATTCTTTTTCTTTGTCTATCCTTGTCTTTTTTTTTTCTTTTTTTCTCTTTTTATATAAAAAAAATATGGGAAATAGCAATAGTAAAAAAAATATATATATATATAACATAAAGCAAAGGTGTCTCTAAAATCATCTTAGAATGAACTTTAAAGTAAAAATCCCAAACTATAGACAATGTTCACTTAACACTTTACTATACTTGTGACTGGGTAAGGTTAATGGGTATTAGTTTTTTAAAATAGGGTGGTTACTTTAAAAATAAAGAAAAGGGTCAAAGCTCAAAAACGGTTACAAGGATAATGCATCAGACGGGTCATTTAATCTAAGGTGTTAAAAATAAAGAAGGCCTTAATACTTTCCACAGAACATGCATCTAGTAGTTTCAAACTGGTTTAAAGTATGTTCTAAAGGTAATCCACCTAAGAGAGTATCATTCACAACAAGAAAAATGAAATAATTTTATAATGGAGTCATATAGGCTCAATTCCTCACATGGACTCATATGAAAATCCATCATGTTTTCGAACATTACATAATCACTCAAGTATCAAGTTCTGAATAAGGTTATGTAACCAAATACTTTAATTAATCAGCATGGTTCACTATCTACTCAAGTAACCTAATTCAAATTCAAGAACATAACTCAATTTCATTCTACCTACAATGATATAATTTCATGGTATAACACACATCACAAAAACTTAAGTACAAAAAGTTGACTTAACAAGGCTAAAACATGCCTCCTATATGACATGCCATACAAAATGTAAGCAGTAAAATGTAAATGACATACAGTATGCAAACATTAAAACAAGTGATCCCCATAATTGGATGACATATTGTCCTTAATGCGAAGAGAAATTAAAACAACAATAATACCAACAACACAATGAAATACAAAATGCAAATAAACAAATAATTAAAAAATAAAATATAATGAGTAGAGATAACCGTAATGGTCTTGCTTTGCCTTCAATCAGATGGTAGATAGGAAATGGAGCACTGAAACGAAGGGACATATTGGGCAGTCCTTGATTAGAGACAATTTCCTAAAGACAATTCCTTGGAATGGTATTCGACACCTTTATATTTGGAGCCATGATAAGAAAAAACCTACAGAAAGCAAACAACTAATACAAAGTAAAGAAAAAGTAATAAAACAAATTAGAAACAAGAGAAAAGGTTTGATAGAGGACCAAAAACTTCAAGAACGAACGAAGGAAAATAGGTAGATAGCTAAGAAAAAAAGAAAAACGATGAGGGAAAAGGAAGAAATTCAGAGAGCTAGAACTAAATTCATGTGAGTTTGAAGAATTTAAAGAGAAGGAGGGAGTTGGGTTGAGAAACAGGGATAATAGTTGAAAACTAAAAAATAATAAAAGAGTGAGCAGTCATGGGCTATAATAATTGAAGTGAAGGGAAAATAAAGGACGACTCAAAAAACTCAGCTAAAGTAATAAAAATAAATTACAGAACATACTAAAATTAATTAAAACACATAAAGCTCCTTAAGATGCTTATGTGCATCCTCACCTGCAAGACCGTGAAAGTTAGGCAATAAATGGATTAACCCAAATTTTCACTCAAAAGTAACATGTTCAGCAAAATTAGGAAATGTAATGCATAGGGGTCTTTGAGTTAAATCTTGTGCAACTAATTCTCTCAATGTTCTCGGATTTGCCATATTTACTTCGGATTCAGATCCTGGGTCTACTAGAGTTATTCTTGCTTCTCTTCTTAACCTTCGTAGTATTCTTTCGATCTCTGAATCAAGTTGCTTAATTTCTCTACTATGAGATTTGGTCACTACCATACACCAACACTCACAAACTTTTAAAAGTTAACAAATATTAAAACAAATATAATAACAAAACATCAACTAAAATAAAACACGAAAATTAAACTACCACACTCCCCAGCAACGACGCCAAAATTTAACAGCGCGTGTCGAATACACTGCAAAATTTACCTGACTCTACACACTAAAATTTGTAGTTAAGGTAAGTGTTAGGAAAAACTTAAAATAGAATATAATCACATAGATTATATCAGGATCTTTGTATATGCATAAAATAAACAACAATCACGTACTTGGATTGAAGTCGAATTCCACCGATTAAAGAACTTGTATTTTTGCAGAGAGAGTTTTGTGTTTTTGTTAACTTGATAGATAAGATCCATCTTGTCTTTTGGAAGTTAAATATTAAAAAAAAAACATAATTACCCTTAGTGGATATATAAATGACCATTAAACCCCTTATGGGTGGATATGTCATTCAACATCTATAATGTTAGTATTTAACTATAAAACTTTGCATGTATCCCTTTTATGGTGCCACTACAAATGTAAAAAAAAATGTCATTACCAATCATATAGGAAGGTTCACATTGTTGCTTCCATCTTCAATAATAGATCCTTAATATTTGCTTTCATCCTTGTCTTCAAGTTTAAATATTATCGATAAGTTCTTTCATGAGCTTAAAATTCTTCATATTTTTGTTTACGTCTTTCCTCACCCTTAATTAGCTACAATTTTGCCCATTCAGCTTGCATACTCCTCTTCAATTTTCTCGTTCTTAACAATTGCAATACGCTTTAGGTCCTCCATTTCCATTGTTACCTTATCGGCATGTTCTTGAAATAGTTTTTCTTCAGCCTGTTTTCTTCTCACAATGCTCTGTAGTTCATCGAGAATAGGTTTCTTTAGAGCACTTATCGGCAGCTCGATCTTTGTAGAACACTTATCATTCAAGTTAGCATTGAAAACAGGAAGTAGGCTAACTAATCTTTGCAATGGAGGAGTTTTGTAACACCCCGTTTCAATATATATACATAGACCCCCTTCTTTTTTTCTCTTATATTTTTTCTTATTTTTATTTTAACCCTCCGAAAGTTTCTCTTTTCACCCATTCTTCATCGTCGGTAACTTAAATTGATCAGTGTTATATACCAATCTCTTCCTCTTGATGGTCTCGTCACAAACATATCCATTTCAATTATCGTTGTCGTCGAAATCGTCTCGAAAATCGAGGAAAAGAAACAACAAAAATCGCCAACCTTCGATCAGTCGCTTCCGGTTATTGTTGCCAGTCATCACCACCACCAATTGACTCATCTCAACGTCAAGAACAAAAGACCCATGGTCTCATTGCCAACTGCCCCCCGGATCACCCCCTATTAATGGAAAAAAGGTTAGGGTTTCGGAGGATTTTTCTTCAATTTGTTAAAATTTATTAAGAATGTGAGTATGTTGCTTTAGAAAAAGTTATTCTACTCATCAAAAACTTTCATTTGGCATAAAAATTGTTAAATTCTGAGACTAAAAATTTTTTTTATGACGGAAGACATATTCCGGTGATCGAAAGAATATTCCAGTCGCCGAAAGTACTATTCTGGCAACTCTTCCAGACAATATTACAGAAATTTTTTAAAAAATTCTAAAAATTAAACCGATCATTTTTTTTCTAAAGAACCATAGCAAAATTCTCAACGGTTTGTGAATTAAAAATCATGGAAGGTTTCGTCGAGAATATGAGTAATAACCAAATTGCATAATTGGTTTACTTTAGCAATTCAAATGACACCTAAATCATTATTTGAACCCAATAACTCCTGCGTAGCACTGATTGAGATATTTTCCCTTCGATTTAATAGATGTAGTAGGAGTAGGATCGGTATTGCAAGACTTTGACAGGTGACAACACTTACCAGTTAAGTTTATATCGACTTATGGTTAGCATATTCATACCAGCGAATAAATAAAGTTTAACGTTGGTTTAGATAACTACATGAATGCATATGTACATTCTTATGCATGAACATCTAGATATATATGTGTCGATACCTATATATATACACATATAAATGGTGAATACGTATATATTATCACATACTTGCTTTATCGTGATTTTATATATCCATATCAAGTTATTGGAGTGGATACGTTTGGATTCGAGTACTACATACATGCATGACAATTATTACATAATGGAGTGTGTGTTAAGTACAATTGCATGATTAATATTTTAACAATTCGAGATGTGTTTGATTATGGTTGTGAAGAAGGAATGATCTATAGGATGTGTCACCTGATGGGTATACATCAGGACCAGATGCGCACTAATTATGATTATGAGAGCTATTACGTTGACGATATTAAGATATATGATGCACTAATCCTGGTTGATGTTTGGCTCATGGTCAGGCCTTTATTTGTTATAATTTATGATTTTTGGATGTTTTGAGTGGGGGCTGGGTTGCTAGTGATGCTTGACTCCCTACAGTCTCTTTTGGATTAAGAAAGCCTTATGGCCATATGGGCATAGGAGCATGGCTGGGCCGTTGGTGATGTTTAGCTCCCTATAGCCATTCGATGTTTAGTATTGTGAGGCTTTATCCTTGGAGATTAGGGTCCGATAGATATTCTTTCCCCATGATTATTTGTTTGGTTGATGTGATTACATGTATAACATGATGTATGCGTGTTTTTATATTCATGTATGATAGTGTGCATAGCATTAGGTATCGTAGGACGGTGTGAGCTTATTCAGCGAGGTTTGACTTTCCTTAACCTATTTTTCTTTTCAAGTCAACTGCCACCATTTTCGTAGATATGACTCCCGAGGTATATCTGCTACAGTCTTCCTATCTTATATATGCCTTTCCTTTATTTTTTTTATTGTCTATGTACTGTAATATCCACAATGACAAGACTTAATATATTGTATGTTTATCTTCTGATACATGCTAATATTATTGTATTATTATTATTATTATTCTTTTTCTTAGGCTCATGTGTGGTTGGGAGTTTGATCCTCAAATACCACGTGCCAATCATGTGCCTGTGTCGGATCGTGACAAGTTTTTTTAGTATAAGCAGATTTGAGGCATGTGCTACCTTGACTAGGTCCAGCATTCCCCATATTCCTTCCTTGCTCCTTCCCTGAGAACATAGAGTACTACCAAACTTGGAAGACTCACTTTCTGCAAAAAAAAAAAGAGAGGAGGACAACATTAGAAAAAGTATATTTATGAAGAATAATAACGCACAAATTGAGAGGTTTTAAACGTAAGGGGTGATGAGTGCAGTCAATTACATCAATAATTTACTTTCATCAACCATATTCAATATTACTTATCCCAAAGAGTATTTTACTGTAGCTGCTAAATCCAGCCTTTTATTGATTGTTGAAATTCTCTAGACTTGAATAACGATCCGTGATGAAATATCAAATCTAATGGCAATATGTTGATATTTAGCAAAGGATATACAAAATAATTCTAAAAAAGTATCTATATGTTAGATGGTACCTTTCAGTAAGTTGCATACTACAAGAGATTTTATTGAGAATGCCAATCTTAGAAGGGTTTTATCCTATTTTTTATTCATAGGAGCATAAAAAAATAATAAGCCCATGACATGATTATAGACCTAACAAAAGTTAGCCCCAGTTGTCAATTTTGTCAGCATCTGATCTGCAATTTCATGCAGACCACTACCTCTTCCATCCTTACTAAAATTAAAAATTCTCTTGTATGGAATATATGTCAAAGGTAGAGTCTTGAAATTTTTCTATTGATTAGTCATGTCATATAGGCCCAAGTGAGACATCCAATTGCTTTGATTTGAATTATCCTAAAGATTATATATGTATTATTATATTAAAATTATATTAAAAAATTCAAAGAAGTTAATAGAATAGGGTCTCAAATAAGGTCCAATTATGCTTATTCCTCATCCTAAATGGAATGAAACGTTGGAGGAATCCATATGTAAACATAGTACATATTTAAGTTCATTGCAGAATGTTTAGGCCGGCCATTCCTTTGCAAAGTTTTGGAAAACTTCCTTCACAAAGCCAAACATCTCAGAGGGATGCTCACAGGCACCACAATGGAATTGCATCTCCATAGTTCCTTGTCTCCCTTTTGCATTTCTAATATAATATTCTCGCAATGCACAATCCGCATGGCATCAGTTAAGGCAAACATCACATCGAACCCAACTACATGTATTAGATGCCATGTCGAACTTTGAACAGACAAGACACATACAAGAACTGCAAAATCCGTTCTTT
>JAOXYD010020603.1:0-14638 GCA_028565735.1 Pinacopodium congolense
TCATAAAAGATACTTGTTGATATCTAAAAGACAATTTAGTCTATTATAATCATGATAACCATTAAATCACTAAATTACTGGTCACAAGTTGTTTTGAAATTAAAAAAATACTCTTATAATAATATATGTAAATTATTAATCATAATTAACAATAAAGTTAAATTAGATAAATAGGCTATAAAATTTTAAAATTTTGATAAGATTTAAATAATATAATATAATATGAATATTAATTAATTTAAAATAAGTAAAAGTATAAACGTTAGGTAGTTTTGATTTTTTTAATAATAAATACTTTCTATCTAGTTTTAAAAATTCTAAGTTTTAATTTTATGTTCAAAAAGCTTTAATTTTCAGAGTTAGGCTAGGCTAGATTAATGCGTACATGTTTAATCCCATTTATATACTTATTTAGATTCTCCTTTTTTAATTGTTTTTCCTTTATTACGAGCTACTAAGTACTATAAAAAGAAATTCTTTTATTTCATACTTTAATCTTTTAGCATTACATTTATCTAGGATTAGTTACATTCTACTAAACAGCTAAAGAGACATAACTTCTTATCACCTGCTTCAAGTCTAAGAATTCGTATGAAAGTACGAAAACAATGGCTTCCACACACCTTCCAGGGAAGCAATGATTCAGTATTTTCGATGCACATGAGTTTTTGGAAGAATGCTGTCCCTGATTTGCTGTAACTGGGTTGTCACAAGACTAATGCTCATCCTCTCTTCCGGTATTTCAGCAGAACAGGCCACTCCAATCTCTAGAATTGCAGTCAAACATTTCATGATTTGGTGATTTCCAACGTTGTTCCTCCTCCCAAAGAAATCGACACTCGGTCCCTCGCCTTCTTGCAGGATTTTTGTATCCACAATCTCCTCCACACGGTTGGGCAGTGCCATTTTTGCAAGCTTATGAAGGTTTAGCTCTTCATTGAACATGGCATCTGTTGGTTTCTTTCCAGTAAATAGCTCCAACAACAATATTCCATAACTGTACACATCGCCATGAGTCGTCACATCACTTTGCATGCCATACTCTGCAGTTCATTTCCATTTGATAAATTTGCAATTATCAAGTAATTAACAAATAAAATTTCAAAATAGACAACATCTTTATGATAATGGTATGCTTCTTTTGAAGTTACCTGGGGCTATATAGCCAATGGTGCCTCTTATACCAATAGTACTGCTCTGATTTGAATTTGAAGTTAATTGACTAGAAGTATTTTGGAGGAATCTCGCCAATCCAAAATCTCCTACTCGAGCATTCATGTCAGTATCAAGCATGACATTACTTGGCTTCAGATCACAGTGAATAATTGGTGTTTGGCAATGATGGTGCAAATAATCAAGTGCACTTGCTACATCAATTGCAATGCTTAATTTCTGGATTAAATTCAAACTTCTCGGCTCCTGTACCTTAATAATCTTATCAACAGAGTGCAGCCACTTTTCTAGACTCCCATTAGGCATGTACTCATATACTAAAGCCTTGAAATCAGTTCCCTGAAAATCGATGCTAGAACATGCAGTTAACACTCTAATAAGATTTCGGTGTCTGATGTTTTTCAAGACTTCACATTCTACCATGAAACTATTAAAAGCTTCTTTATTGAGAAGGTTAAATACTTTCACAGCCACCATAGTTTGATTAGATTCTAGAATTCCTCGATAAACCCTGCTGAAACTACCAATTCCAATTAGATTATCATGAGAGAAACCAGTAGTTGCCTTAAATAGATCTTGATATGTTACTTGTTGAAAAGGAATTTTCACTGAAGACCTAGAAATAGTCATAATTTTTCTTTTTCTTAACCAATAGAAAATGGCAACAGAGATTATTATAAAAATTATACCTAGAAGCCCACATATAATTGTTGTCACCAATTTCACCTTGTTGGAAGATTTCAACTTACTTGAGATACATCTTGATAGGTTTTGTTGAGGAATTCCACCACAAAGCTTCTGGTTCCCTACAAGTGAAACTGCAGTTACATTTGCAAACACCCCTTGCATAGGCACTTCACCTTCCAAGTTATTAAACGATAAGTCCAAAAGCTCTAGCAATTTTAAATGTCCCAAATACTCAGGAATTTGGCCATTCAAGTTGTTATGAGAGAGATTTAGGTATTGAATTGACTTTAAAGAACTCAATGACTTAGGAATATTCCCATAAAAGGAATTTCCATTCAGTAACAGACCTTCCAAGCTTTTGCATTGCCCAAGACTTTCAGGAATTTCTCCTGATAATCTATTGTTTGAAACATCCAGTATTCCAAGCATTCCCAACTGACCCACTTCAGAGGGGAGGGTGCCTTCAAACTCATTTTCGGATAAGCCCAAGTATATTGCTAAGGATGAAATTCCAAGCACTACTTTTGGTATCGGGCCACTTAGTTTGTTTACAGAGAGAGTCATGACTATTAAACTCCGGCAATTTCCAAGACTTGAAGGGATGCTTCCTTGTAATTTGTTCTCTTCTAAATATAATTCGTTTAAAGAAGTAACATTCCCTAGAATGGATGGAATACTCCCAGACAATTCATTCTCTGTGAGATACAGACCATACAATTTCCCTAACTTACCAATAGAACTTGGTACGTTACCAGTCAAATGATTTCTTTCTAAATCCAAATACTCAAGGCTGATGAGATTTCCAATTTCGGTTGGAATGCTTCCTCTTAATTGATTTCCTCCGAATTCCATGTAACTGAGTTTTGACGAGAAGTTGCCCACTACTTTTGGCATGATTCCTCCAAAGTTGTTATTACCTATGTCCAACTCGTCTAAAACTGTATTATTTGCTAAGGAGTACAGAAACTTGAGGTCATCGTCTTCTCCATGACCAAGATTGTTGCCACCAACTCCCAACTTTTGTAGATTTCGCTGTCTTTCAAAAGCAGGCACTCTTCCAATAAATTCGTTATCATGTAGTTGAAGATAAATAAGACTGGACGCATTGGAAAGTGATGAAGGTATCAATCCGGTGAATTGGTTTCGAGAAAGTCCCAAGTTTTCAAGGTTTGGAAGAGTTTGACCAATGTCACTAGGAAGACTTCCATGAAGTTGATTAACAAGCACATTGAGCACAGATAATGAGGAGATGTTGTAGATGGAAGGTGGGATACTACCACTAAGATTGTTCACACTAAACTGAAATACTTTCAGGCTTCTCAACTGTTTAAAACTCTCTGGAATACTTCCATGGAAGTTGTTTGCGTCCCCATAAATGGCTTCCAGATACGAAATATTCGCCAGAGAAGGTGGTATCTCCCCAAATAGATTGTTGCTTTCGACATTAAGCATTCGTAACTTCAATAATAATCCAACTTCTACAGGAAGTTTGCCAGTCAAATTGTTCTGACCTACACTCAGTATTCGTAGGTTGGAGCAACGGGAGATGTTGACAGGGATTTCACCGATGAACATGTTGATTCCAAGGTACAGGCTACGTAACCTGAATAGAAGTCCCAACTTTAGAGGAATACGATCTCTAAAGCTGTTGTTATGCAGGCCTATCACTCTCAGAAAACTCATGTTGCCGACGTCAGGAGCTAACCTGCCGGCCAATCTGCTATGGTTTAAGTTAAGCTGGACGACTCTCTGGTGCTTCCGTCCACAAGTAACACCATGCCAATGGCAGAAATGCAAGGATTCATTCCATGACGTGAGCCTCCCAAGAGGATCATCCTTAATTTGACCCTTAATGGCTAGCAGAGACAATCGATCTGTTTCATTTCCTGGAACAAATGAGAAGGAAAGAGGAAGATGAAATGCCAATAGTATGAAAAGTAAACACAAGCTACCTGAATCCATATCTTGCAGTTGTGTTGTAGAGGTGATTGTAGAGGTCTCTACTACTTTTATTAGGCCTTGAGTGGACGACTTGACTTTGGACTCTATATGTTCAACTCCGCGTGGACGTGGAAGTGCCGTTATCTTGACTGCTGATTATGAAAGCTTTTTTGAAAGGCAAAGGCCGGCACTTTGCTTTTTTTTTTTTAAAGGTAAAGGCAGGAACTTTCGTAGTAAAGGCGGGCACTTTCTCTTTATTGAAAGTGTAAATGACAGTGGGGCTTGCTGGTTGCTTCTAATTGTCAAAAAGATTGTTTGAACTACATGATCAATCAAACCAGCCAAATGGTCTTTTTTGAAAGGTAAAGGCAGGTAACTTTCGTAGTAAAAGTGGTCACTTATTGAAAGTGTAAATGAAAGTGGGGTTTGTTGGGTGCTTCTGAATCGTCAAAAAGATTGTTTGAACTACATGATCAATCAAACCAGCCAAATGGTTTTAGTTATCTTTCATGTGTGGACTGTGGAGAACTTTTTCAGAAGAAAAAATAAAGATTTACATATGAGAGGGCAAATAAATTTGTTAATTGATTACACTTTTATTTCTTATTATAATTATTTTATGTTTTATTCTCACATTTTATTTATTCAATTAAACTCTTAAATCAGAAAAGTTATTTGATAAAATAAAACTATTCATTTTCTTTGTAATTAATTTGAATATAATCAGAATTAACCTTCTTTTTTCTCGGAGAACACAATAATTTTTTAGTAATAGTTGATAAATTGAAAATTAATTTTTGAAAAATTGTTATCAAATCAAAATCCATGATAACAAATAAAAACTAATTTAAGGAAGGAGAATAGCAGATGCATTAAAATGGCTATAGATTGCAGCAAGTACAAGTGGCTTCAATATTAACACACAAAAAGAGAACCTAGCTAATTAACCCTTAATTACATAACATCGGGAGATAATTAAAGCTTAATGATTCAATCTCCTTGAGCTTTTTTTGCAGTGTATGACAAGAAATTTCTCCCACCGTAAATCTCGGCTGCTCTGTAGGCATCAACATTGCCTATCCTTGCCTCGTTCTACGTATGAATTCCTCTATGGCTTAAAAATCTTCTGAGCCAATAAGATCCAGGGGCCTCACCTGAGGTGCCATGTTAAGAACTCTGCAAGAGACAACTGTAAGTAGAGCTAGTTAGTTCAGGTTGATGATGTTGATTCAGGTGAAGACCCTTTAAATAGGGAAGGGAAGCTCACTTTTCAGGCTTAGGAATAATTTTTATTATATCTGTCGGTGATTCCCTTAGACGCATGTCTATCTAGTAATATAACTATTGTGAGGAGTTATGGTTAAGAGAGAACTGTGACCAGTTATAGATATTATAAAGGTTAAATTTATTACTATTGTGAGGAATTAACGACCAATTTTTTAAAATTTTCATTATTTAAGTATCTAATTTTTAAAATATTTTAATTTAGTGACTAATTTTTTAATATTCATTAAATTTAGGATAAAAGATATATTCTATTAATTTTTTGCTCATGACCTAACTGACACATAGACTTTTTTTTTAATTTTTGGATAAAACACATAGAGGTCTAACGTAGCAAAATATGTAACCCAACCATTGACCAACATACAAAAATTTTCAATTTATTAACTAACTTTTTGAAAAAAAAATCATTTGAATATTTAATCTTTAAAAATGTTTAATTTAGTGACTGATTTTTTAAAAATCATTCAATTCAAATTAAAAGATAAACTCTATTAATTTTTCACTGATTCAGCTAATGGACCGCATAGACATCTAGGTGTCAAAATGTGCATGTAATTTTAAAACTATTATTTAGGTCTTTAAAATTTCAAAACTATTAAATAAATTTTTAAAATTTAAATAAATGATTATATTAGACTCCTTGTAAATTTGTGGTGTGGGGTTAATAAAAGTTTAAGTGTATATGTATACAAGATAAGTGTAGATATTTTTTGTATTCTATGATTTTGATCGTTTTTAAAACCTTATAAATTTATTTGATACTTTTGATATATCGATTAACTATAAGCAATTATAATAAATTTAACACTTTATAATATATATTAAAGAAAAAATTTGAAAGCATTACCTTATCTTATATTAAGATCAAATTAAATCAAAGTCATTTTTATTTTTAATTAATATAATAATTATTAATTATTAATTATTAATTTTTTCTATTATAAATATTTATAACATTCTATTCTTTAAGTTTATATTAATAATATATTATTAAATGGCTATATTTATTATTAGCTAATATTAAAATAAATGAAAATTACTTTTTCATAAAAAGATTACTTTTAGATTTTAACAAGTCATACCGATTCTCTAGTATTAAATTAATTGTGATAAAATATATTCACTAAAGTAAGTATATTCATTATCATGATATACTTATTATAAATTCTTCATCATTTTAAATGACATTATCTTCTTAATTAGATCTATTTTTAAGGTACTAATAACTAATTTTATAACTTATATTTTTGTCAATATTTTGAAGGAATAAGTTTTGTTTATGTTTATATCTATTCTTTGTATAAATCAATAATATATTTTAAAATCTAAATTTATTTATAAAAAATATTTTATAGCTACTATATATTTAATTTAAAAGATTTATTCATAAATTATTTTTTAAATAAAAATGTATCAAATCTAAATCTTGAATATCTATTAAAAAGAGATTAATATATAATTAAATATTTGTTAACTAAATTTAAAAGTTGTTATACAATACTTTCAAATAAAATTTTAGTGTATCTAATCATCTATTAAAATTGAAAATTTTTAAAAGTTGAATATTGGAATGAAAAAATCTAAGGAGCCGTTTGGTAGCACTTTTGTTTTTTATTTTTATTTCTTATTTTTGTGTTTCTGTTTTTCTTATGAAGAAAAACGAAAACATATTTAGTTGATATTTGTAATAAAAAAATAAAAAATAAAGATGTATTTGATTGAGATTTATAACAAATATATAATTTAATAATGATAGTCCAATATGAAATAAATTTAAATTATTTGACCAAAAACTCTTATACACCTTAAAAATATATTATTAATCAATAGATTGTATTCATTATCCAATACAAAAAAAATCTGTTTATAAAATCTGTTTTCAAAATGCAGAAAAATATCATTTTATTATTTCTTTATTTCTGTTTATATTTCTTTGATTTTGAAAACAGAAAATATAAACAGAATACAGGCAAACAAATTTTTTTCCTCTATTTCTCTATTTTTTGAAAATAAAAATAGAAAACAAAAAATATAAAAACAAACAAATAGGCCCTAAAAAAGTTAGTCATTAGATTAACAGTTTTTAAAAGTTGATTAATAGTTAAATTTTACACATGGACATTCTTGTGTATACATTTTGCCTTATGGACATTTTCGTGCCAATATCCATAAGTTGCATCAATAAAAAACTAAGCACAATTTTTTTATTGCATAAACTTCCGCAATTGTGTTAGTGGAGGTGATTGTAGAGGTCTCCACTACCTGTATTAGGCCCTGAGTGGACGACTTTGACATTTTAATACTATATTTTAGTGGACGAATTTGACTCATTTCAATTCCATATTTTAGTGGGCGACTTTGACTCATTTCAATTCTATTAGTGGAAGACTTTAACATTTGAATTCTAGGCTTTAATGGACGACCATAGGTTCAACTCCGTGTGGACCTAGAAGTACCGTTGTCTTGACTTGTGATCATGAGCCAGGCAATTTGAGTTTTATGTTTTAATGGACGACTTTAACATAGCTGGGTGCTTCTGAGTTGTCAAAAAGATCAATGGAGCTACGAAAAGCTTCATCATCAATCAAACCAGCCAAATGGTTTTAGGTGTCTTTCATGCGTGGAAAACATTTTAAGAAGGAAAATAAAAGATTTACACGAGAGGGCAAATAAATTTGTTAATTGTTTACATTTTTATTTTTTACTATAATTAATTTATGATTTATTCTCACATTTTATTTATTCAATTAAACTTTTTAAGTCAGAAAAGTTATTTGATACAATAAAACTATTTCATTTTCTTTGTAATTAATTTGAATATAATCACAATTAACCTTCTTTTTTTTCTTGGAGATCACAATAAATTTTTAATAACAGTCGATAAATTGAAAATTAATTTTTGACAAATTGATATCAAGTAAAAATTCATGATAACAAATAAAAACTAATTTAAGGAAGGAGTATAGTAGATGCATTAAAAAATGCTATAGATTGCCGCATGTACAAGCTGCTTCAATATTAACACACAAAAAGAGAACCTAATATTACTAGTATAATATTCAAAAAAGGATTTGTTTTAAGACTCAAAATAATATTTGAAAGAAATGGTTGAAGGCTCTCCTCTTTCAATCTAGTGTCCTCTTTGCCTCCTCCCTACCTAACCCCATCCTTGCTGGTTGTTGCTGCCCTTTGCAGTGTCCTCTTCTATTGCTTTTTTTTTTCTGTCTTTTCTTGTAGGATGTCATTTCCTTGTTCTCTTTTACCTTGGTTTTGTTTCCTTCCTTCTTCTGCTAGGTGGTGCAGTAGTCTTTTCTGACTCCTTTCCTTTTCCTCGTCTAGTTTTTTGATCCTGTTAGGGTCTTCCTTTCTCTGCTTGCTAGTAGGGTTTCCTTTTTAGGTAACTATGGCTTGTTCTTCCTCTTTCTCTAGGGCTTTGGCTTCAGCTCCCATTTCCTTGGGTTCTTCTAGATCTTCCTTTATGGTTTTTACAAGATCCTCTTCTCCACTAAACCTTGTTACTCCTTTGTCTGATTCAATTCTTACCCTTCCTCAGCCTCCATTGCTTTGGGTCCTGTTGGCTCCCCCTCTCTTAGGGGTGTTGGTAACCTCCTAGGCTCCTCTACTCAAATGGCTCCCCCTCAACCTGCAACAAATCTCAGAAAAACTTGGTGTCAGGTGGTGGGGGAGACTTCTAATGGTGATAAGCTCAGTTTCATCCCTCAGCAGCCATGGCAGGTGTTAATAGGGTAGTCCCTTCTATAGAAGTTGTTAAAAGTGGAGCAGTTAAGTGGTCTGCTTGTTTGGTAGGGTTTTTTATTGATAAACGTCCTTCCTTTCAAGCTATGAAGGAGTGGGCAATGAACAGCTGGAAAAAGTGGGGCCTCTTGGATGTGCTGCTTAATGAGCAAGGTTTGTTCCTATTTAAATTTAGCTTTAAAGCTACTATAGGTAAAATATAGGAGGCTGATCCTTGGCATGTCTATAACAAACCATTATTCTTGCAAATGTGGAGGCCTGACCTTAAACTTGAAGAAATGAGAGCCAACCATGTCCCAATCTGAATAAAGTTTCATAATGTGCCGCTGGAATACTGGTCTACGATTGGCTTAAGTCACCTAATAAGTTATGTTGGGAAACTCCCTTCTATGAAGAGGATTGGATTTTCCAGATTATATATGGAAATTTCAATGTCTCAATCTCTCCTAGAGAGGATACCTATTATACGTTTAAGTGGGGATGAGGAGATGGTGGAAGATGTGGTCCAGGTTTCTTACAATGGAAATCGTTCTCTCTATTGCAAGACAGAATGTGGAGGCCAACAAGGAGAAGGTTTATAAGAGGTGACTATATATGGAGCTAGAGGAGGAGACATCTAAGAAGGAATTAGCCGTGGAAGGGCAGGGACATAAGGGGAGAGCTCAACAGGAAAAAGGTATGGTGGGGAACATAGAGGAGCAGGTATAGCCCCCAAGGGTAGTCATGGACAATGGAAAAATTGAGTCATCTCAAGACAAAGGGTTTATGGAGCAAAGAACCCCTCTAGATCCGAAAGGGGATCAAGGAAGCCAGGTTGCAGAAGGTCAGGTTGCTAAAGTGGAGGAACCTCCAATCAGGGGGTTGAATAGGTGTAACTCATATACGAATCCCTCCCTAGATCTAAGACAGATCCTGATTTAGTCTCCTTTGGGGAGGGATGTTTGTAGGGTCTTAACATGTAGAAATCATATGACTCTGAAAGTTCTCTTGGTGTTGTAAGTAGTCCTGATAAGGTGGAGGTTAGCGTTCTCCTACAAGGAGATGACTTTAAAGCCCCCTTTAGGAGGAAGTCAGGTAGGATGTTCAAGGCAAGGGCTACTTATTCCCCCGACTAATGTCTATCTTGGTCTGGATGTCAGGGGTTTGAATTGTCCTAAAAAAAAAGTTGAAATAAGAGATTACTATAGCTTAGCTAAGCCTTTTTGTATTGGACTATTGGAAACTAAGCTTAAAGGTGACTTTCGGAGGAAAGATTCGCTATTTAAGAGGAACTGAGAAGTTTTGACTAATCATTTCTACCATTATAATGGTAGGATTGTAGTAGCTTATGACCCTCAGGTCTTGTTAGTTAATTCTTATATTATGACGGATCAATTGATCCACTTAGATGTTGTTTTGATTCAGTAGCAGATAAGGCTATCAATGTCTATGGTTTATTCTTATAATTTTGCCTTCCAAAGGAGAGATCTTTGGGAAAAGGTTCTTGATTTAGGTAGGAGTATTTCTAGTCCTTGTTAACTGCACTCTTTATTCAAATGAGACAAAAAGGAGTAATCAAGTTAGGACCTTTTGTTAGGATTACAGAACTGTCATTACTAATTTGGGTGTCACTGATCTCAGGTATGAGGGGAATCGTTTGACTTGGGTCTAATAAGCAATTTGGAAATCATCTTATTAGGCATAAACTGGATAGAGCGATGATTAATAGTGCTTGGCTAGAAACATTTCAGAATAGCTATGTGAAGTTTGATAATGTTTTAACCTCGGACCATTGTCCTATTTTAATTCAGAATTTGTTGCCGGCTTTTATAAGGAGTTCCCACATTAGATTTTTTACTTCTTGACTAAGGTCTATGGGTTCTCTCAAGCAGTGGAAAGGGGAATGCAGTTAAGCATATGGACGTTTGAACAATTTAAATGCTTGCGTAAGCTATAGAAGGTTAAAGCAGAGCTTAAGGTTCTGGCTATGAACTTCAGGGCTGTGGATAGTCAAGGGGTTGATTTGGTAAGGGAACAGCTTTTCCAGTTGCAGCAGGAGTGCTACCTTAACCCTTACAATTCTACTAAGCCAGCTTAAGAATGGCAGGCTCTCTATGAGTACTTAAGACTACTGGATGCCTACCAGTCCCTACTTAAACAAAAGTCAAAGGTGTCTTGACTGAGGAATGGTGATGATAATACCTCCTTTTTTTCATAAGTCTATCCTGAACAGAAGGAATAGAAATCAGATATCCTCTTTATGGAATGATTAAGGCCATAAAGTTATGGACCAAGTGAGGTTTAAATAGGTCGCAGTTCAGTTTTATAAAAGATTGCTAGGTTTAGCAGGGAACAACTATTGTTCAGCTGCTATGTTGAGTAGTTTTGTGCAACACTAGTTTTCTCCTGAGGATTTTTCCTTGATTTCCAAGCCGGTTGACAGTACAAAGATAGAATTGGCAGTAAAGTGTCTTAACTTAAAGAAAGCTCCGAGTCCTGATGATCTAAATGCTCACTTCTTCCAATCCTCCTTGCCTATCATCAAAGACCAAGTTACTCTTACTGTACTCGAATTTTTCCAAGCTAGAAGCATGTTAAAAGCAGTTAACAAGACGTTCATTTGCTTGGTTCCTAAAATCCCTAATCTGAAGGATATGCAAGATTTTCATCCTATCTCTTGTTGTAACATCTTGTATAAGATTATCTAAAAAATTCTGGCCACTAGATTGAAGAAGGTACTGGGACAGTTAATTAGCTTCAACCAATCAGCTTTTATGTAGGGAAGGAATATTGGAGATAATATTTTACTGGTGCAAGACCTATTCAACTCCTATCACTCTCGGAGAGCTCCTAAGAACTGTGCCTTAAAGATTGACTTTAAAAAAGCGTATGACTCAGTTTTTTGGGGTTTTATCTTGGCAATGTTACAAGCTTTTGGGTTTCCAGACAATTTTAGAAGGTGGCTAATTGAGTGAATCTCTTCTCCATCCTTTAGTGTCTTAGTTAATGGGGAGCTATCTCAATTTTTCCAAGGAAGAAAGTGATTGAGAAAAGGAGATATGGTGTCTCTATACATCTTTACCTTGAGTATAGAAGTGCTAAACAAAATGACCATCTCGGAAACTAATCATAATCCGTGGTTCCAATTTCACTCTAAATGTAGAGAGCTAGAAATTACTAACTTAGCCTTTGCTGATGATCTTCTTTTGCTTTGTCAGGTCAATGAGCCTTATGTTCAGTTGTTATTAGGGATTCTGGAGACCTTTTTTAAATTCTCAAAGCTATAAATGAATAAAGACAAGAGTTTTATGATTGTTTCTAAAGTTACTGAGGAGGTGTCTTTATGCTTTAAGTAGGTTTTCGGGATTGCGATGTAAGGAATTGCCTATAACCTACCTCGGGCTACCTATTATAGCAACAACAAAAAAACTTCTTATAAGAGTTGCAAAGTTCTCCAAGAGAAAATTAACAAGAGGATAAGTTGTTGGTATAATAAGAGCCTTTTTTTTTTGCAAGAATGAGGCAATTAATTAGTTCTGTCCACAATAACATGAATGTCTATTGGACAACCCACCTTGTCTTAACTAAGAAATTGATCAAAGATATTGAAAGATGTTTAAGGAATTTCTTGCAGACAGGAGACCCTTTGAAGAAAGGATTGGCTAAGGTAAAGTGGTAAGATGTTTCTCTTCCTAAGAATGAAGGAGGATTGGGAATTACCTTAATGAGAACAGCTAGTAAGGCTAACTTAACCAAGAGGATATGGAGGATCCTAATTGATAAGCAAGCCTTATGAGTGTAGTGGGTTCATTCTTACTACTTAAAGGGGTCTAGCTTTTAGGAGGTCAAAATTAAAACTGCTACCTCATGGGTCAAAATTAAAGCTGCTACCTCACGGACCCTACTTCAGATGTTACGGTTAAGGGCTAGTGTGGCTCCATTCTTTATATGTAGTGTGGGGAATGAGAAAGGGACTTCATTATGGTTCGATAATTGGTCTAAGCTAGGGCCTTTATATTTGTTGCCTCAGATTTCTATTCTAAGATCTTAGTTCCCTTGTAAGGCCAAAGTGGATAGTATTATTAAGGGCTTTTCTTGGAATCGTCCTCTTAGGAGGTCTGCTCTACTTAGACAAATCTTGCTAAATTACCTACCAGATGAATCTAAAGAAGATATAGTTCTTTGGGAGTGCCACAATTCTTGAAAGTTTACAAATCAGTCCTGTTTGGATCTCTTTAGATACGAGGATGTTAAAGTTAGGTGGGTAGGACTGGTTTGGTTTAAACAGAACCTGCCTAAAGTATCCTTTCTGGGCTAGGTAACTATAAAGAACAAACTCAATACTCTAAATAGAGTGAAGGTAAGCAGATCTCTGTTATAAGTGTGCAAGCTATGTGGAGAAGAGGATGAAGATATAAATCACTTGCTCTTTAACTGCCCTTATTCTTATACGATTTGGAAGTACTTTTTAAGACTGTTTAATCTATCCTGCCCGTATACTAGCTAGGGTAAGGTGGTTTTATGGGCTGATAATCCAAACCTCCTAGGGAAGGAGGATTATGCGGTATTCAAAATTTGCTTTGGTTGTTGTATTTATTCACTTTGGAGAGAAAGGAATGACTGAATCTTTAGAAATGCTCTAAAGATTCAGATTCCCTTATGAAGTACATTGTTCAATGGATAAAGGAGATCATAGTGGCTAGGGAGGAGGTATGCCCTATACCTAACTAGTTGCGAGGTGCCTGGAATTTGTGATTTAATCCTAGTCTGAGTTGGCTAGGAAGTAAGGTACCCCTGGTCTAATGGTTGATAGTTTTCCCCTTTTCAGTTCATTGTTATGGGTAAAGGCAGTGTTCCCAATTCACATTCAAGTCATAACATAGGCGTAATCAGTCCTAAAGGTAAGATCAAATGAGCGCTTGGGGAATCAAATACCTGAATAGGTGAGGTCAGCGGCATCTTGGTGGCGTTCCTTGCCATTTGAGTAGTTGTTCTATCTCCTTGGAGATGTGCATCTGAATCGAGGAAGGTATTAGATTTTAGGTTGGATCAGTCTAGCAGGATTCATGGATTTGGTTGGGAGATGACATTACCTTGTGAGGGTTCTCGAATGCTTGCTTCCCTGCTCGTGATGGGTTCGTCCAGTTTGAAGGAGGAGTTGTTGAAGATGGATGTGAGTCTGAATCAGTGGATAAGGGCTGCTGGGTCAGATCACTAGAGGCAAGCCTCTTGAGGTTGAGCGGACAGGACGAAGGGACCTGGTCTCTCAAAGGTAAGAAGGGCGATCTGGTTCTAAGGGATGCTGGTGGGTAGCTTTGATTGAATGAGGATCTTGGTCGTCATCCATCCTTGGGGTTCTACTGGTTGAGCAATTAGAGTAAGGATGGCACTTGGATTGCAAGACCCCTATGAAAGAGGTTCTGTGGTGTTTGCTCTAGAGGCTAGTAGGGGACGATAGGTTAATTTGGCAAGTTCTAGGTTTCTTGTGTAAGATAGGGTAAGGTTCTTAGATTTTTTTTTTCTCTTTTGGGAGGGTACGAGTATGGATGATGAGGAACTTCCGTGTGTGTTGGTTGGGGACGTGTACTGCACACGTTATTTCCTTTTCTTTCTCTTTAATTAATTTAATTATTTAATTTTCCAAAAACAGGTTTTGTTTTCCTAATTGATAAACCATAAATGAAAATAACTTTTTTTTGTGATTTTTGTGGCTTGATTGAGATGCATGAGCACATTTAGTATCAAAATTTAGGTATGAATATTCCAATTTAAATCCAGTGAAATACATTTCAAATCATTAATTTTGAGTCAAGTA
>JAOXYD010020612.1:0-14638 GCA_028565735.1 Pinacopodium congolense
CACAAAGGCTTTGTATCTCTCTCCATGTATCCTTTTAAGAATATAAGATGTATTTAGATCTTTCCAACTTTCGAGTCAGTGAGCCTCCGCATTTATTCTTCTCCAATCCTATCATATCTCTTTTTCTTGACATTTATCTTGCAAATTCCTATAATAGCTTATATAGCTTCACTCCATCTCCACCTAATCCTAGTGTATCTCCTTCAACTGGGGATCTTCTAAGTACTCTGCATGATCATCCTCCATCAGACTCTCTACCCCCTAGCCACCTCTTTATCATACTAACTGTGTAAGTTAATCTTTATTTGTCTTCAAGATTTTCTTGTTTATTCTACTATTATATCTCTATATAAAATTTGCACCTATCAGGAGGCCAATTTTGCCCTTTTATGACAATAAGCAATGGTAGAAAAACTACAAGTGCTCACTAGTAAATATATTTGGGATTTTATTGACTTACCTTTAGATAAATCAATTGTTGATTGTAAATGGGTTTTCAAAATAAAAAAGATCTGGGTTAATGGATCCGTGGAACGATACAAATATCGACTTTTTTTCTAAGGAATTCACTCATAAGTATGACATTGACTATGATGAGACATTTGTTCCAATAGCCGGATTGACACCAGTTTGCAATCCTATTATAGTAGTTGCTAGCAAACATTAGGAACTATTTCAAATAGATGTCATAACTGCCTTTCTTAGTGGTGATCTTACAAATGAAGTATACATGAAACCTTCTCCTAGGTATGATCATCCTCTCCATAAAGTTTGTCATTTCCATAAAACCTTGTATGACCTTAAACAAGCTTCTCGAACCTCATTTGCAAAATTTAACTCCACCATTATCCATCTTGGTTTCCAATCTAGTCCTTTTGATCATATTTTGTGTCTCTGTAAAACTGATCAAGGGTACAATTTTCTTCTTCTTTATCTGAATGATATAATAATAATGATGCACATAATATCTCCACTCTTCAATCCTTTCTACATTAACAATTTGAAATGAAGGACCTTGGCAATCTTAGTTATTTTTTAGGCTTTAAATAATCATCTAATGCCACAGGTTACTACTTGTCTCAAGTAAAGTATACTTTTGATCTCATCTTTCATGTTAGCATAACTGACACTAAGACTACTACTACTCCACTTGACTCAAACGATCATTTTTCTATTACTAATGGAAATCTTCTTAATAATGGTACACTTTATCATCAATTAGTTAGCAGTCTTATATATCTGACTATTTCCCATTCAGATATTACACATGTTGTTTATATTATCAATCAATCCATGTCAGCACCTCATTTCACTCACTTTTTTGTTATACTTTGTATTGTTTGATATGTCAAAAAAACTTTATTTCATGGTCTTTACTTTTGTTATTCTTCTATACTAGATTGAAAGCATACTCTAATGTCAACTAGGTTAGAGATCCTATTGATCGTCGATCCACTACTGACTATTGTTTCTTTCTTGGCACATTTCTTATTTCATGGTGTAGTAAGAAACAAACAATTCTATCTTACTTTAGCATTGAAGTAAAATATCGAGCCCTTATTGACATTACCTCTGACCTTCTCTAGTTATGATGGTTACTTCAAGATATGGATTTTTCATTCTTTTCCACTGTTATTCTATTTTGTGATAATCAAAGTGCCATGCAAATTACTTACAATAATGTCTTTCATAATCATACGAAATATATCGAGATTGATTGTTATTTGTACACCATTATATTCTTTTAAGACACTATACAACTTATTTCTATTTCATCTCCATCTCATATTACAGATATCTTTACCAAATCACATCCTCCTCATCGATTTCAGGATCTTGTATCCAAACTTAAGCTATTTTCTTCTTTATCACTTTGATTTTGAGGGGAGATGTGAACATATCTTGTGTAATATCAAAGATGACTGCCAACATATTCCATGTAGCTGTAATATAGATGTAAACGTAGCTGCAAATGTATCTTGTGCAATGTCAAGTATAACTGTATCATAATTGTCTTTACTCTAGGTGAGCTTATATAAAAGACCCTCCTGTGATTGTAATGAAATACATGAAAAATACAGAAAAGTTCCAATTTTTTCTTCTCTCTATCTCTCATTATTTTGCATTAACAGCTGTCACCTTGAGTTTCTAAATTTTTGATGAAGACCTAATAAGGGACGAGTCTAGGAAGAAAAGCGCATTTAAAAGAATGGATTTTACATAAAACCACTAGTATATACATAAATATACCTTTCTCAGCATCGACTGCTATAGCCATGAAATCCCATGTCTTCTTATTCAAGTATACATGCCTTTCGCATAACAGTCATGCTGCATTAAGGTTTTCTCGTATAAAATTGGATTCGTTTCGCGTCAACCTAATCCCAGCCATGTGAAAATACTTTCATTCTTTATTTTGACAAAGAAGAGTCATTCAGTTTCAGGGGAATTCGTAAACCTTTCAATAGAGAAGTGAAGGTGGTAACTTGTCATTAATATTACATGACGTATCGATGAAGTACTCGTACAATGATTTACATAGCTATATAATTCGTTACAATAAGAAGAAATGAGAAGTCAATGTGATGACATATCGATGATGCACCTGTGCAATTGGGCTACGTATCCATATAATTCGTTACAATAAGAAGAAATGAGAAGTCAACGGTATAAACGTGGTGATTAGTACACTTGACTGGTACATTGATGAGCTGATCAAGGAGAAAGACGATAGGATGTTTCCTACGTCCAATCTTCCAGTTCCTGCAACCGCAAATTTAATATAAGATTTATATACACAAAATATGCAAATTATAACGTGGTCGTCGATCAGCTTATTCTTCACGCAATCGCCAAGATGGATTCTAGTTAAGTCGAATTAATTTGATTAATTATAATCAACTACTCACATATGTATATCATCTATTTTATTTGTTATTTTGTACTTTGGACTGCTATCCATTCTAATTTAATTCTGATTGGGGCTTTCACCCTTAGTACATAGGTTCTAGACCTAATAAGAATACTGGTGAAAAGCATTACTATTAGTTGACTTTATAAAAGACAAGAAAAACATTAGGTGGCCAAGAAAATGATAGTATAATATCTATGAATATTAAGTTGTGTAGTACATGAGATATCAAAATATTAGATCATACTTACGTACTACCTGACTATTATTTGAAGCGTTCAATTTGTGCGGCTTTTGTGCATCGAAATCATGCTATTTAAAATTTCCAAAAGAGCAGTTGTCTTATTGGAAGATCTTCAAAACTAACAAGGTAAGAATAATTAGCAACTTCTATTTTCTGTGTATTTATTCTAAAAGTAGTAATAACTTGGCCCCTCTTGATGTCGTCAAGTAGATACATGTTGTTTTTCTGAGGAGCACCCAACTAGTCGGTTGGTGGGAGGAAAGGAAATGCTATTTGCGACCACTTTTTGACTTTGATGCATTAGAAATTAAGGAAGGCCGTATGGAATTTCCCGGGCAATTACGAGGAAACTAGGTTCTGAGCATTAAGCATTAGTCTTTATCTATCATGATTAATATTGCATTATTATTTTCTCTCTTTCACTTCTTGTTTATCGTCTTCTGTCTCTTTTCTTTTTCTGTTTGTTTTTTTTTTCGAATTGGGAGGTTCAGTGAGAAAATAATTGTGAGACCTAAAATTTTGAATTTGCAATAGTTATGATTTAATAGAATTTAACACTTAAGAAATTTTTTTAACATTTTAGAAAATAATTGTGGCACTTTAGAAACACTTTTGTTCTCTTAGAATTTCGTGTAAACATAGGGACCATTCTCTAATTTTGGAGACTGATATCAAATACTTAGAATGTCTAGGATTGATTACTCATAATGACAACTATTGGTCCTTATATGACATCTATAAGGGAGGGGATCAATTAAATGAATAAAACTTTTCTTAAGTCTTTAAACTTAAATAAAAATTATCCGCTTAATGAAATATGAAATTATGAGATAATATAATAAATAATATAATAATGTCAATTGAAATAAAATAAATGTGCAAAATAAGGAGAAAAGAAAAGAGCTGACAAATCGAATATATAGTAGTTTGATACATAACCTACATTTACTTGACTCTCCATCTTATTGTTGGAATTTTGAGGAATTATAAATATATCAATGATCAATTTTTGAGATTTTTTTTAGTTTAGTATCCAACTTTTAAAAAATTTTCAATTTTATTGACCAACTTTTAAAAACTCGTTCAATTAAAAAAAAAGTTAGATACCGTTAATTTCATGCTAATGTGACTAATGAATTTTGATATGTGTATATCTACGTGATTAAAGGGTCATGTAAATGTCTACTTATATAATCTCAACTTTTAAAAATTTTTAATTTAGTAACCAACTTTTTGAATTCAATTCAATGTCCAACTTTTAAAAGATTTTTAACTTAATGACTAATTTTTTAAAATTCTTTCAAATTAGGTAAAATTATTTTTTCATATAAAAATAACATGTGATTAATACACTAATATGCTATTATGAAGTATTGTAAAATGATTTTTAAATTTAGTTAATAAATATTTAATTATATGTTAGACTCTCTTTCAAAGAATATCCAAGATTTAGACTTGATAAGTCTTTAATATAAAGAAAACAATTTATAAATAAATAAGATAAATTAAATATATAGTAGCTACGAAATATTTTTTATAAATAACTTCAAATTTAAAGAAATATTATTGATTTATAATAAAAAAGAATTTATTCTTTCAAAAGATTGAAAATTATTCTATTGAAAAAATGTTAATGTATGAACTTACTTTAAGAAAAAAAAACATGTATTAATTTTTAAATTAAAAGTAACATATTATCAATGTAAAATTAATGAATAGAAAGATACAAATAATTAGAATAAAATAATTTTAATAATTAATACAAATAATTATTTTATTAATGAAAAATTGAAATGAATTTAATTTAATTTGATCTTCTTGTATAAGAAAAAAAAATATTTTTATAACTAAAATATAAAATTATCGAGAAATCAAATTATTAAATTCTTATAAATGGTTGAAGTATCAAAACTATCAAATAATATTCATTAAACAATTTTAAGTTGAGACTATACATTGAGTTTTTTCACAGGAATAATTTTTAATATTTTGAAGGAATATATTTATCTATCTTTTATTATAAATCAATAATATTTATGTAAATTTAAATTTATTTATGAAAAGATATTTTGTGGTTATTGTATATTTAATTTAAAAGATTTATTCATAAGACTTATCAAGTCTAAATCTTAGATACCCTTTGAAACAAAGTTTAGCATATAATTAAATATTTATTAACTAAACTTAAAAGTCATTATACAATATTTTTAAATAAAATATTAGTTTATTAATCACTTATTATTTATAAGGAAAAAAATTAATTTTGACTTCATTTGGATGAAATTTTAAAAATTGTCTACTAAATTAAAAATTTTTAAAAGTTGAACATTAAATAGAAAATTTCTAAACAATTGATAACTACATTGAAAATTTTTTAAAATTAGAGTTGTATACGTGGATATACATGTGACAAAATTCGTTAGCCACATTAACATGAAATTAAGTACGTCTAACTTTTTTTCTAAGTTGAGCGAGTTTTTAAACATTGGGTACTAAATTGAAAACTTTTAAAGGTTAGACATTGACCTAAAATTTTTTGAAAAGCTTAATTACTGTTATATTTATTATACTAAAATTTTACTATCAAATCTTTTTCAATAGGTGAAGACCAATTGTCATATAATAACTTTTTTTTTCACTAGTTCAAGAATAACCTTTTATAACACTACTCTTTTTAAGGGACAAGAGCAATTTTTATAATTTTGATTCCACAACCACACTATCTAAAAAGTACACTTCCTAGAGTTCTTACTTGATCAACTAAAGTGTTTTAGAAGCTCATAATTACGCTAAATAATTTGTTGAACCAAGAGAAGTTTCACCTTATTTTGATGATGACAAAATAATTTTATTACTAATATTATATTTAAGCACGTTAAGAGATAGGTATATGGACAAAGTTTGAATGTATTCGCTTAAGTATAGACGAAGTTTGAATATATTTGCTTAAAGAGTCTTAGAGCTTGATTAGAGTTTATGAAGATCATATATGAAGACTCAAACCATTGAAGAAGAGAATTAGTTTTGATATAGGTTTATTTATGTAGTTTTTATTGTAAGTTTTACTTAGTTCATTTTTGGTTATTTAAGAGATTCCCTCATGCACATTTGTACTCATGACTTAGAAAATTCATATAGGTGTATAATCAAGAGGAGTTATGTAATTGATGTGTATGTATATGAAAAATCCTTTGATATATGAATTTGTTGAATAAAAATGTATGAACTAATAAAGTTAGTTAAATTGCATAAATTGAAAATTGATGAAATATATAATAGATGGAAGTTTTAGAAGTATGTTAAACTTATATATCTAGTTGTGTTAAAGGTTATATCATTGTGTTTAGTATTAATTAAGTGTGTTTAAATTTGTTTTATTGGGTTTAAATTTGTTTTATATTGAATTAGGTCAAGACAGGCTGAAGTGTTCTTGACCTGTTAAGGTTGGTCGACCGAATGGGTAGATAGATTGACAGATGTTCAGTCGACCAACCCTGGCCTTCGGTTGACTAATAGTGATGAATCTAGAGCGTGTTTTAAGGAATAATCATATTTTCTAACGGTAAAGTCATTAAATAATTATAACATTATTATATCCATTGTACCACAATAATGAACAAATATTTTATTATAAATAAGTGTGTTTAGTATGTGTTAATCATCTAATTATCATTATAAGTGTTCTTACAATCATCCTTAAACATTCTAAATATTTTTATGTAATTTTTGTAAAGTAGTGTTAGGTTTTTTATGTTCATTCATCTAAGTGTTATGTGAGCCTCTTCTATACACCAAAGAAAGTTTGAGTAAAAAATTTCTAAGTATTGTTTTTGTAAGATTTTGAGGTTATTTTTTGACTTAAGGAAAAAGAAAAGAGAGAAGGTTATCCTTACACTATAAAAGAAGCTTGTAATACTAACATTGTACTTTTGTTGTTTTAGTACAAAAATTTCAATAAGTAGTATTGGAAACTAGACATAGGAGCAAGTGGATTGTTCCGAATTAGTCTAAATCGGTTGTCTCTCTGTTCTTTACTCTTTACTTTTACACACTTATATTAATTTATTCTATTTTATTTTGCTTGATTAATTTGGTAAATTGGCTTTGTGAATTTTTCTTATGTATGTTATAAAATTGGTTAGCATAAATAATTTAGACAAATTATTAAGTGCCTAATTGACCTCCCCCTCTTAGGTGCCATATAAATCTAACATGATTAATACAACAAACTTCACACAAAACCTCTTTAAAACAACTTGAAAACAATATAAATGCTTCTCTAAACACTATAATTCAATTCCATATTACTTTATACATAACCTAAACTTTAGCACACCTATTTATAGATGAAAATTAGCCTCCTTTCTATTTATAACCGTTATAATTCTTTAAAAATCATTTAACACAAGTTTTTATTGGAACTAGTCTTTGGAACCTAATCTCGTGCACAACAGGTGATTACTTGATTGCACTAATCAATAGTCATTGGTAGACTAGTCTCACCCACTAGTTAATCAATCCCTGCAAAGTTAGTTTACTAATTGACCACTCTAACCTACTAGTTGACCAGTCCCTACAAAATCAATACACTGGTAGATTACTCTAACATACTAGTTAACTAGTTCATGAAAAAATTGTTTTTCACATATTCTAACACATTCAACCAACCTTAAAACATATCTTAACATTTCTATTCTAGCAAACCTTAACATACACACACACACACACATTGAACGAGTTCCCTAAAAAGTTTTAGATATCAAGAGGATTATTAAAAATATTTCCCATACATTTTCTCTTGATTATATAACATATATGTAGAAATACTAAATATAAATGCATTATATATGAGATAAGATCATAAAATAATTTGGAAAGACAAAGACAAGATTTACAATAAAAAATTTGAAGCATAACATATTCAACTTATTATTTTGGTTTTTAATCCTTCATTTAACATCTTGATCTTTATGCATAATCAATCTAACTCCAATACTCCAACTTGGGCTATAAAGACTAGATAAGTCCCTACTGAAGGACAATTAAGGATGTAAGGTTAAAAATTCATTTCAAGAGTCAAAACTGAAAGGAAAGTAAGAACAATGTGAAAATTTACAGACAAGATTTACAATAAAAATTGTAAAGCATAACTTATTCAACTTACTATTTTGGTTTTTAATCATTCATTCAACATCTTGAACTTCATGCATAATCAATATAACTCCAATACTCCAACTTAGGTTGCAAATTGTATCTTTCAATCTCTTTTCTTCAATTCTACATATAAAAACAAGGAAACTACTAGTAGTAAAGGTGTTTTATCATCATCAAAATAAACGTGAAACATTCCTTAGTTCAACAATTCCTTCCTTTTTCATGATAACAAAACTTTGTGATATTAAGAAAATATATAAAGAAAATCATATACAATGTAAACCATTTTGCTCGCTTTTAAGCTAACTTCACATAATTTCTTCCTCTTTTTTGGAATCATTAAAATTTTCATATTCTAAAAAATATATTACTTTAATAACACTTAACTTTTCTTAATATCACTTATAAAATTTCTCAACATGCTCCTCTTTTATATAATAACATAGACAGCAAAACCATCACATTTTCAATCATAATTAAGAATAAAAAATCATTTAAAAATATCAATATATCGTAAATTTTCCAAAACTCCTCCTAAATTCATCAAATGTTTAAAGCTCCTCCATAAAGTCATACATTATAAAAAAATCAAGGTTCAAACTCCCTTTAAATAAAATAAATCAATCTCCCCTTAACTAACTGCAATTAATATCACATGATACTCTCCTCATTTTTAAAAAGTAAAAAAAAAATACAAGATAAGATTTATCAAAATCGTAAAACTTATCATGACTAAATTCAAAGCTCCCCTTAAACTATTTACATGTAACATTTCACAATTTTCAAATTTCTCCTAGTCATGCAAAATCTTACATAATGTAAATCATCATTCTCTTTTAATCATATAATGAAAATTAGAAATGGAGTAATAGAAACGTAAAAGGGATTAAACATCAACAATATTCAAGTATTACTCAATTTCAATTCATACTTTTATAAAATCTAAGAAAATATAACCAAAGAAAATATGTACCTTATTTTAATTATCTCCAATTTATCATTTCATTTGTTCCTTGATTTGGTTTAACAATATGTCTTGGTAATTATCCTTTTAGTCTTGAAGATATTTTGAACCTACAAAATAAAATTCAACGTGTTTTTAGTATCCACACTAATTAGGGTCATTAGTGTTATTAGGTTTTCTCCAACTTCTTGTCAAATCATTACATCTTTGTAGTGTATTATAAAAAAATCTTTTTAGCTTATCCAAAGTATCTATAAAAATGAAAAACATATGTGCATATAACTAAAAGGGTAATTATATGCATTTGCGTTCCTAGGTCTTAAGTCATTATAGCTCCTCTTGTGGTAACTTAACATAGGTAGGCAAATTTATGTCCTAATATAGTTTTTTTATCTAATTTGAGGTGCCCTTTTATGTCTAGTGATATGACCATATATGTATGCATGAAATCTTTTCTTAGGAGGTGTCTTAGATGTATGCGCACTTTGTTCAAGTGGTTTATGCATATGATTTTCATCTAAATTCTTACCTTTGAAAAAAGTTGTCTTATTATTGGATGGTGTATTCTTATGGGTGTATTCTAAACTATGTTTATCATTTAAAATCTTTTGTACATCTAACATGAATTATAATTTTTTATTTCCCTTCATGAATTTAGATAGTGATTTCATAAGGCTTTCTGCTTCTCCTTTTAATGATGCATTCTAATTTATCAATTTTTACATATAATCCTTATCTATATTCTTTGTTTCTATGGCATGTTTTATCATTTCATTTTTTTAAACTTGCATGCATTTAACAGTTTCATTGATTCCTTATACTTAGTAAACAACTTCTTGTTTTTTATTTATTTGTTTAAAACTTCTAAGTATTCAACTAGTTCACTATAGGTAAAGTTAGCATCACAATCATCTTTATTATAAGAAGTAGAATATGATAGTATATCATTATTCATCATGAAACATATGTCCTCTTCTTTGATGGCTTAGAACAACATACGTATTCTTGTTGGAGTTACCCCCTCTTTATGCAACTCTTTGATCATCATCTCATAGGTGAGGAGTGACCTAACCAACCTTCTAATAGCAAGTTGGTCAAGTTTTTTGTTTCCTTTATGCCCATTACCTTTGTATCATATGATTTTGGGAGAGACCTGCGAATTTTTCTCACCAAATTTATATTAGTAACAAGGTTCGAAATAACGTTTCGTTCTAACTAGTACTGAATGGAGAACGAAATGGTAAAACTATCACATTGTTCAAGTCGTAGGCACCAACTTGTATGGGATGTTTTGGCTGGTACCAGCTTGTACATATCAGCAATTGGTCTTCGACACCTTACTGGCGACTAAAATGAAAATTTGAAAAAAAAAGCCCCTACCTTATTTATTTATGTCTTCTATGCATTCCTCTTAATCTCCATCTCTATTGTCTTGTTTTCTTTGTCTTCATACGCTGATCGCCTGTTGACCTCTCTCCTTTTGCTGTCTACTCATCGGTTATTGCTTAAGGCCTATGATAGAAGCTCTCCCCTAGGCGAGCTTAGGGATTAGCTAGCACCCTCACCTCAACACTCTTCTACATGACACCAACACCTCCACCACATAGAACGTCAATGCCCACTGATCAACCCTTTTTAAGCGAAGCAAGCAACCAGTTGCTACCCTCCTCCTTGCCAGTCGCGTCTTCATCCAGAAGTTTCCAAGCTTAAAAGTCATGCGTCTAGGCATAAATGTATTAAGGTTTTATTTTTTATTTTTAAAATATTATGTAATTAATTATAATTAGTTGTAATTAATAGTAACTTATCATACTAATTAATCATTTTTAAAGTATTAGTAATGGGAATTGTGTTATGAAATTAGGGTGGAAATGATCATAACTGGGATTCTTTAATTTATGTTGAAATTATGTCAAAATTTTCAAAATTCAATGAATTTTTTATAAAATTATAAGTAAAATTGACTTAATTCAAACTTGAATTGCATTTAATTTTAATTTTTTTCTAATTTAAATATAAAGATTTAAAATTTTTATTAAGTTTTAATAAATTACTAAGTAATTTATAAAACTTATTTTTTATAAATGCAATTAAGAATTAGTTGTTATTATGTCAAATTTATATTATTATGAATTTTTTGAGAAAAAGTTAAAGTAAAGTTAAAAACATATAACACAATATATAAGCGAACTATTTTACAGATTTTATGAATTTTAGGGACTAGTTTATAATTTTAAAAAATTATCCAAAACGGTACTCAGTATTGACCGATTAGTATAGTACCATTTTATAACCAAATTCAATACCGGTATCAGTACAGTATTTAAACCAATAATTAGTATAAGTTTTACAAAGATTTTTAAGAGAATTTACAATATGAATGAATCTAACATACATATTTAAAATTGATTCATTTTGCTCCATAAGAAACAATTCAAATTGATGCACATGTATGAGCACTTTACTTTTTTTAACTTGACTAGTGCCTTTATATGTGCTCTTAAGTGTGTGTCATATCTCTTGTGCTGTTTTACACCGCATACTCTATTAAATTTACTTTTATTTAATGTAATAAATAAAATATGTACAATCTTACTGACTAAAGACATTAATTTCTTGTCATAAATGTTTCATTCTTCCTTTGATTTAACTACCTTTTGTTCTATTAGAATTTTACTGTAAACATATAGAGCATTTTCTACAACTTCTTAAAATTTAACATTTATTAATTGATTAATAAAATTTTTAAGTCTTTGAACTAATTAAAATTTATTTTTTAATGAAATTTGGAATTATAAGATAATATAATAAATAATATAGCAATATTAATTGAAGTAAAATAAACTTGAAAAATCAAGATGAAAGGGAAGAGAGATGACAAACTAAATTTGTAAAGGCTTAGTGCACAACCCATGTTTACGTCTACTCTTTAACTCCTTGTTAGAAATTTCACTACCAAACTTTCTTTAATAGATGAAAACAATTACTCCCTTTTTCTCATAGGTACAAAAGTAACCCTTTACACCACTACTCTTTTCACAAAAAGGGGCAACCCTTACAATTTTTATTCCATAACTACACTACTATAAAAATACACTTCACAATATTCGCACTTGACTAATCTAAATTGTTTAAAGGGTTCACAATTTATACTAGACGATGATTGCAACAAACTTCATGTAAAATAACTAAAAAACAACTTAAAAATAACCCAAATGCTTCTCAAGATACTAAAACTCAATTTGAAATCACTTGATGCATAACACTTTAACACTCCTATTTATAGGTGAAAATTGGCCTATTAGTTGTTTATAGGCATTGAAACTTATTAAAAATCATTTAACACAAAAATTCAAGTTAGAACTACTTACTAAAATATGATCTTGCACATTAATGGATGATCACTTGATTGCAGTAGTCTTCCCACCTATTGTTCAACCAGTCCCACCTACTAGTTGATTAGACCCTACAAAATCAGCATATTAGTTGATGATTTCAATGTACTTATCGACCAATCCACACAAAAACTGGCTTTTTACCCATTCTAACATATGCAATTAATCCCACAATATATCATAACATTTTTAAACATTTTTTCCCAACAAACCTTAACACACACACACATACATACACACATAAACACATCAAACTAGTTTCTCAAAAAGTTTTAGTGTATAAAAAAGGATCATTAAAATTATTTTCCATAAAATTCCTCTTGATTATATAACTTATATACATAAACATTAAATATGAATGCATTATGTATGAGTTGAGTATATAAAATAATTTTATAAAACTAAGATAAGAATTATAATAAAAATTACAAAACAACATCTATTCAATTTTTCTATCTTGGTTCTTGATCCTTGATTCAAAATCTTGATCTTTATACATATTCCCTTTAACTTTAATACTTTAATTTTGAATCTAAATTATGTCTTTCAACGCCTTTTTTTCAATCATATATGTCCAATATAATGAAAAAGAAACCATTAGTAGAAAAGGTGTTTTGTCATCATCAAAACTTAAGTAGAACCTCCCTTAGTCCAATAATAATACTTAAAGAAAAAGTATATTAATTTATTTTATTGTCATGATTAACTATTGTTTGATGTTTTAGAGATAACTTGACAGGTATATTGGGATGAGGTTATGAAACATGCTATGGAAAGATGAGATAATTACATACAATTAATAAGAGACATCAGAAGACGAAATTGAATCCAAATAAGAGAATTTGGTGAAAAAAAATTATGAGTTTGCTTTGTATCACTAACAATTATTATTCAGAACTTAGATTATAATTTTTGATAGAAATATTGAAATGAAATGATTTAAGACGTCTTGGAAAGTTAATTTCCTCTAAATTTTAGGAAGACATTTAGAATTAATATTGATTAGTTGAACTCCATTATTAGCCCTAGCTAGCCAATGTTTACAATTCTTTAATTCTAAAAATTATTTTTAATAAATTCCATCATCATTTTTAACAAAACAAGAAAGTAAAGAAAGGATTTTTCGTGGAAACAAAGGAGTTTTCAATTAGATATTTGTTAGCTTATATAGCATCTAAGAGTTAGGGGGGAAATTACGTGATTAAAAAAAAATTTAAACTTAAAACCTAAACCTAATTTTCTAATGTATGACATTCCTAACTATAGTTCAACCTAGAATGATAATGATGATGCCAATATAAAAAATGTGATTCAAGTTCAAGCTATGTAAGAACAATTACAATAAAAAGTAATTAAAATAGTGAAGGAAAGAAAGGATACACAACCGTCTTATTAGTAGCTTGGAAACTAAACCTTTGCCTATGTCCACTCTCCCTGATCCTACTTGAAAATCTCACTATAGAATAATTTTCTTTAAGGTAAAGAGAAACTCTAACAACTTCTTTAAATGGGTAAAGAGCAATCTTAAACAAACTTCTTAATTAAGTAAAGATGAACCCTAAAAAATCTTACTTAAGTAGGTGAAAAACAATACTTACAAATCTTACTTTAGTATAAAAATTATTCATTAAAAAATTTGTCATAGAATCAATTCCAATACTATAATATATAAAGCTCAATCTCTTGCTTAATCAACCCAAAACTCAAGGGTTCAAAATCACAATGAATGCAACAAATGCTCTTTTGACTAATGTTTTGAATATCATATTGATACTGGTACCAGATTTATTTATGAAATGGTACTGTACTTGTACCGATTAATATTAGTATCGTTTCAGATAATTTTTTAAAATTATAAATTAGTCATTTAATCTTAACTTAACTTCCCAAAAGACTAATAATAGTATAAATTTAATATAATAATAAATTTATTAATTACTTTAAGATAATTAATAAATTAATTGTAACTA
>JAOXYD010020622.1:0-14638 GCA_028565735.1 Pinacopodium congolense
ATTGTAAGGAAAGTGTTACAAATGAAAGTGAAAGTGAAGTTACTAAAGTTGAAGAAAGTGTTTGTGCCTTCTTATTAGATGATCAAATGGAAAGTGTTTAAGTTGATTTCATTGGTGTTGAGGATGAATTTCAAATTGAAGACAAAGTTTTGAAGGTTCTTAATTATCTTAAACATGATGCATTGTCAAGTAAATTGAGGTTAAAAGTGATAAAGTGTTGGAGTTTATTGATTTCATTAGTGTTCATGCTTTCAATTCAGGGCTAACTATGGTAATTCAAGACTTTTTACCATGGTATTTTCGAAGTCATAATTGGTGTTTCATTAAAGATCAATGGTTACATGATATAATTCTTTCAAATCCTTTAAAAACCATTCACAATTTGGCCCATTTGTTTTGCAAGAAGAATAAATTGAATTTGATGGATTATGGACCAAGGAAGAGACATAAAATTCTCCAACCTTAAGGTCCAGCTATGATACCTTAAAGAAGTTCTTATTAGGAGGCAACCCAATCTTAATTTCAGTCATGTTGATTTGAATTTAGTGTATTTTAATTCAACTAAATGTGTTGAAGCGTTTTAAGTGTGTTTGAATTAAGTTTGGTGTGTTTTCTTTAGTTTATCCTTAGTTTGGTGTGTTTGATTTGGTTTTAAGAGTGTTTTTACGTTGAAATCTAAAGCAATTTGATGAATAATCCAATCCATGTTGTTAGGACTTGAGTTTGGAAGGATTTTTATGTGAAATTGGATTTAAAGTGGGCTTTAGAAGGTGTAAACAAATCTATAACGGTGGGCATGATCAAGCCACTGTTGATGCATTCAATTCTGGACCATCGACGATAGGCAGTTCATCTTATAACAGCACTGTTGTAGGATGAACAAGGTGTCATTGAAGGTCGAATCTGGTGATAAAATGAGGCAGTTTCATTGTTCATGGTTTTCCTCATTCCAAACCCCTCTGAAAACCCTCTTCGCCTCTTTAATTTCCAATTCTCATTTCTTTCTCATTTCTTAACCAAATTGGACAATCTTGGTGTCCATTTATCACATTTTCTTCCCTATATAAGAATCTGTCATCAATTTTTTAGGAAAATTCATAGATTTTTCATAATCACCTCTACAATATCTAGATATTTTTTCTCCATTCAAGGTATTCTTTTTCAATTTTCTCTCAATATAAGCATCCATTTGATTGAGTTTTAGTATCATTATGCTCCAAATTTCATTAGCTTTATTTTAGTACCATTTTAATGCATTTATATCATTATTGAAAAATCGAGAATATTTTGACAACCCTTGTTGGAAAATTTTCTAATTTTTCTTATAATTTTTTGAATTATTTGTACTTGTTTATTGAATAATTTCAAGTTAAATGGTGCTTAGGAGAAAGAGATTGGCTTTCAATCTTATTAGATTTACAAGTCAAGAGAACTTCAACTGGTTCGAAGCACATAAGAGGAACGACTTCATTATTAAGCATCCAATCCATCCATATGTGCAAGCTCATTTTGACATATCTGGTGCCTTCCAGACATTAAGATGGGAGTCTGTTATCACACTTGCTAGTCAGTTCTACCCCGATTTAGTTCACGAGTTCTTTGTGAATGTAGAAGATAAGGATGAGACTTATACAATCAAGATACCTTTGATAGTATGAGGTATTCCTATCCATATTACTTGTGCTTCTATAGCTGCTTTATTAGGAGTACCTGATGAGGGGGACGTATTTGTTAAGGTTAGGGATACTTTTCTTAGGAACACAATCTCTTCGAACCCATCTTTTTTTTTTTTGCTACGGGTAGAGATACCCTAAACCTTACTAAGAATGCTAGAGGGTACATTATTGTTGCCTTAGAGGCTCAGGAGAGGATTATTATTACGATAATTAGTCATAATGTTGCTCCTCAAGCCAGTGGACTAAATAAGATGAGATATGTAGATATGTACCTATTATATAAGATGTTTCATGGATTAGGTGCCATCTCAGGATTAACATTAGCAGGGTTTGTTATTTTGTCTATAAGGGATGTGATGAATTTTAAGAGGCTCAGTAAGAACTTTTGTTTTCCTTGTTCACTGATGAGGATATTTAAGAATGCAGGAGTTCCTTTAGACTCTGTAGAACCTGAAGATCGTACTCGTCATAACATTATCAATGAAACTATGCTTAAGTTATGGCACTTTACATATCAAAGAGGCCAGTGGTGTTGACTTCGTGAGGGTGACGATCCACTTGTTAATGTTACATAGCTTGAGGTTCATAAGGATATGGGTAACGCTTCATCTGAGGCCACTCTGAGTGTTCTTCCTCCTCACCCACACTTACTAGCTATTACTTCAATTCCACCATCGCCAATTGCTTCAGACGATCCTCAAATTACTATAATGCAGTACCTAATTAATATAGAGGGTTGTTTCTCTTCCGAGCTTTCAAAGTTTCGATCATCCCTATTTTCTGAGATGTCTCATCAATTCGATGGTTTTCAGCATCAGGTGCATGATTTATTTGTTCAAGTACGTAGTCTAGAGGATTATCAGCGTTCCAAGGATGCCAATGACCCTTCTTTTTAGTTCTTTTGGTTATTTCTTTTGATGTTTCAGTTGTTCCAGTTATTTTAGTTCAGTAGTATAGGTTTCCCTGTTGTAGTATAGGTTTCTGTTGATCTTTAGTTAAATCTGTTAACTGTTTTTTGTATATATTGCTCCTTGATGTATTTGACCACGATATTTATTTGAGTGGAGCTTCTTTTGGTTATTTTTTGTGTTCTTGTGATTTCAGTTTCTGCACATCCATTTTATTACACTAACAGGTCTTCAAGTCCATATTAAATGGGTGTATTTCTTTCTATACTCTCATACATTATGCTTTTCTTTTTCTGTTTTAAACATTGAGGATAATGTTTAGTTTAAGTGTGAGGGAGGGTTTTATCATATTGATCTCTTTATACACTTGAGTTTTGTTTGTTTGATAGTAATTTGATTTATCATCACTTTCATCATAGTCTATAAATTGTGGAAAAACTTTTTAAATTTTGATCCTTTTTATTGTTCATGCTTTCAATTAAATTCAATTATTTTGCCAATTTTAAATGTTATCTTATTACTTTTTATTATTAATGAATAAACACCTTTATCTCATTTTATAATTTGGAAAATAGATATCTAATGATTATAATGATATTTCACATATAAAATGCAACTTCGTGAGTAATTTTATAACTTCTTTTAAGGCACTTTTATCATTCAAAGAAAAAGAATCCGAATTAACCCAAAAAAAGAAAACAATAATAATTATTATTATTTAATTACTTAAATAAGTAGCAGAACCACTCCTCTGACTTCCAATCTTATGTATTTGTATATATTAAAAAAAGAAAAGAAAGAAAGAAAGAAAAAATGGAAGAAAAGGAAAAAGAAAGTAATAATAAATATATATGTATATAAGATTTGAAGTCATGAGTGGAACTAATAGTCGATTGAGTTACTGTGATACAGTTGAGTAACCAGGGGTTGTTCACGACAAAATGTTCACCTTCACGTAAAAAGACTGAAGTGATCTGCCAACTAATCTACTTATGAAATTATTTAATTAGGTGATTAATTAATTTAATTTTTGCTTTAAAGGATATGGAAGTATCGAAAAGATGAAGCATTAAACTCAGTTTATTTGCCTTTTACATGTGGAATTGATTTTTAGCTATAAGTTGAAGCTTGAAAAAGAATGAAATGATTTAAATGTATTTTTATTTGATATGATTTATTAATCTTATAACATTTCCATGTGTCAATATTGTTGAAGGATCAAGAAATCATTTTCAACAATTACGGTAGTTATTTTGAATTGATTTTTTTCCTATTTTTATATTTTATTATGATATTTATGATGAATTAATTTACTTGTGGATAAGCAAATGCTTAAGTGTGGGGGAATTGTTAAGGCACAAATTAATAAAGTTTTTATGGTTAATTTGTTGAATTATGACGCCTAATTCAGCGCTTAAATGTTAAATTTATGTTTTATTATGTTTGAATTGCAAGATGGAGCTTGCTGATGAAGATTGAAGAAAAAATGAGAAGCAAATGCTTTGAATCAGTTCATCAATGGCCCCCTTAAAGGGTCACGTTAATGGATTAATAGGGTGCCATTTAAGAGATAGAATTCGACCATTAATAACGGTCTCTCAGGGTGCCATTGATTGGAGGCATGGTGCCGTTGAAGGTGCAGTCAACAATTCTCACTCCAATTCTCCATAATTACAGCTGTAGTATGTCTCCAGCTTATCCCCTTTGTCATCTAGCATAAGTGGGAGTCTTTAGAGGCTTCATGACACAAGGAAAAACAAATTAACATGTAATTAACTTAGTAGAATTCAGATCTAACCGTAGACAAAGAAGCTCTTACTTCTCTTTTAGATTTCTTAGATGTTTTAGGCTTCAAACACTTGTAATTCGTGTTATATTATGTATTTTGAGTTGCTGCTTATTGGAGATTGAAGCTAAGACATGTATTTGGGTTTCTAGATCATCATAGGGGGTTTCTAACTCAGATTATTCCTTATTTTCTCTTGTTTTTTGGATTAATCAAAGTTCATGTTCTAATGTGTATACTCTTGAATGTTCTGTGATTTTCTTGCAAGACTTTATGGATTTCGAAGCCCTGTTGATGTCCAGATCAAATTAAGAAGTTCAAGACTTGTCCAAAAGCTTTCTAAACATATTTTGTAACTTCTAAATTACTTATTTTAGCTTATATTTGTAGATATGTCAAAGTATGTGGCTTAAGATGCATGTTTTGTATGCTTTGATGATTATGTGTACTTAATTCCAATTTCCAGCTTCGAATTTATGTTTTAATTTTTTAAGAGAGTCTAAATGCAAGTAATAAGGTTTGATTTTGTTTATTGATGATCATAAAGTTCTAATTTTGGCCTGATCAACTAAGATTAGAGTGAAAGATAATTTAGGATCTGAGAAATCTATCTAGGTTATTGGAAAAATCAATAAACAACATAAATAAACCAATGAATGACCAAACTTTGATTATTTGTGAGAGTTAGAGATCTGAGACCGTAAATCCAAAAAACAAACTTCTTAAAATTAAAGCCCATTGGCTAGATTTAAAGCATAACCAAACTTTAAACTAAGTTTAATGGAGAAAAGGAATGAGTCTTAACCATAGCTTTGTCTTGAACTCATAAAGGAACTCTAATCCGCCTTTGAATTTGTTTTAAGTTCAATTAATTCTTTAATCAGTTATCCTGAGTTAGATTCCATAAGTTTATAATTTTCAGTAAATTTATAAACAATTTTGTAGTTTAAAATTGCAAAGGTTTGAAGCAAAATTAGGAAAATTATACAAGTAATTTTATCTTTTCATCTTTTTAATCAATTAATTTAGAATTTTGTAGATAATTGTAATCTAATTAATCTGTTATTTAACTAAAGAATGTCATTTTTCCTGTGGGTTCGACACTCGGAGTTTGAAAATTACTCTGCTTTATTACTTGTTTGATAGGTGCACTTGCCTTTCATTACATTGGTTTTCGCTTAATATCATTTTGGTTTTCAAAGTAAAATAAGTTTAAGGAACTCCCATTTTTAATCAATTCAACCAGCCAACAACAACCTAATTATCATATAATAATCCACGAAAAAGTTGTTTGTTTTTTAGGTTGACAATGAGCTTCGTACTTGCATGTTCTAATATCCTATGTCATATCCAAGCATCTTCAGTTGTATAAATGAAATACTTCACATCATGGTTGGAGAGGATGCTAAGATCAATATTATAAATATTACCCTTTCTTTTACCAAAAAATTTAATGTTGTTATCTATTGTCCTCGAATAATACACAATTTTCACTTAAAACATATTTTAAACTCGTTATTAAAAAATTGTCTCGCATTACATAAGTTACGTATTAAAAGATCCACCAAAAGCACAATATCAAACATTATGTGATCATTATAATCAACCTTTCCAATGCCAATTGTCTTACCCTTCGCATTATCTCCAAAAGCCACATATCATCGATCTTTTCTCTTTACGTTTTGTGATCTAATCATACTCTAATTCTAATTAATTCTAATTTAAGACTAATTAAAAGCAAGTGCACCCATCAATAAGTAATGTAATGGATAGTAAGTTCAGACATCATCTCCCACAAGGATTTATTGTATCTATTAGGTTCAAAGGAGTTTGATTATGTAGAAAATTGTAAGTTAAATAATATCTAAGTAAACTCAACTAAGGCATCAACTATTCAGTCTAAACATAAATAATGAATTAAGGTTCTAGCAATCTTAAGATCTAGCTAAGGTTTTAGAATTTTATGGATTAATAAGTCTAGGGAATTTGTGTGTGACTAGATTTAGGGTATCTTTTCTAAAGAAAAACAATCCTATGATTAAGTCAATATCTTTTTTTTATTAAAAATATTTCATTTTTTTTTTCATTCAATGAACTTAAATTAATAGGCATAAAGAACCAGAAGTTCAAAATAAAAATTCTCTTCTAAATTTGAGAGCCTCATAAGGTATCAAATTTTGGTTATTCATTAATTTAATTGCATTGTTTATTGATTTTTCTAGTAATTAAGTTATATTTCTCAAATCCCTAATTACTTACGGATCTATCATAGATGGCCAATCTAACTTAGATAGCTAAGCACTAAGATAAAAAAAGATCCTAACATAAAACAAGACAATTAAATAAGACAATATTCAATCCATCTACTATCCTAATTTTTAATAAGGAAAATTAAGCACAAATAGTCATTAATAAAGATAAAGAGATAAAAAAGAACTCATACATTATTAATGAAAAAAAAGAGTCAATGCAAAATAAAAGTATAGAGTAAGGAGAATACAATCAAAATTAATATTCCAATTACAATCCTTCCTCTCTAATCCACCTTAAAAACACTCCACAAACCCTTAGTCACTAACTAAGAACAAGAAGGACAAACTAATTCTCACAATTCCTCACAACTTTCTTCGCTATAGCTACTCCTCTCATTTTCTCCTTATGTAGGCTTTTTAGGTGGCTGTTACAGTTTCGAAACACTAGAATACATTTAGGGGTGTTTTGTTCCATTTGTTCCTTTAAAAACCTCCTATAGATTATGCCTTTCATGAATACAATAGTCTGTATATTCAAAGAATAATGATGGTATTTTGATATGTCGTATACTTTTGTCTTCAATTCGTATTATATCAATGTTGTATAGTGAGTACAATGACATCGTTATAGGGTGCCATTAATGTTCTACCAATTACATTAAAATTCTTCCTTTTGTGCACTTAATCCCTTAAATAGACATAAACATACAATTTAATTGAACTAACATAAAAATAGGAAAAACTAATGAATAAATAGGGATTAAAAACATATTAAAATATGGTATCAATTCCCAACACTTGAATTGTTATTTGTCCTCAAGTAACTTATCTAAATATTCATTCAAAATTTCCTAAATGCTTTCAAATTTCAATTAATTACTTTAACTAAATCAATGTAACTATTATAGCTAGGATATCTTAACTTATGCTTGGTCATGAAATTGAAACTATGGTTCAAAATATGTAATCAAGTCAATTGATATGAATATTGACATAAATTCTCCTAAGGTAATTCAATGGCATGTGCATTTTACACTAATTGGCCTTAACCTTATTTATTTTTATAATTACTTAGACAAGTGTGTTATACTCTCCATCTTATCCAAGGAAGTGCATTTTATGTTTCATCTTAAATTCTCATATACATTTATATTTACAATCATTTTCAATTTATTTCATTAAAATTAAAATATTTTAAAGTTTTAAAATTTTATCAAATTTATTTGAATTGAACTCCTTATTTAAATTTTACACAAAAATCGATATGAAATCTCATTAAAAATCTAGTAATCATGTATAAAGAGTTAACTTCATATATAGAACTCATAACCATAGTTAAGGAAAATCATAATCCATCATAAATAAATCTATACCCTATCTTAACTAGATTAATCAAATTAAAGTACATTAATTAACATTTAGATAACCATTAAGAAATTTTTTTAAATGAAATATTAGTAAATCACAATTGGATTATCAACAATATCAACTGTAATTAGAATTATAGTTTCTAATTCCCTCTCTTGCACTTAAGTTGAACATTGTCCTTAATTTTCAAATAATAAAAATAAACACAAAAGAGATGGGATTAGAAGGAGGTAATTCACTAAAATCATTAATCCATATAGGTCTTATTGATTTGATATGGACATAACTAAATGAAAAATAAAAGAAAAAACATTAGAATACATGAGAGACAAAAAAAGACTCCATATACCATTAATGAAAACAAAAGATAATAGAAATGTTTGATCAAAACAAAATGTATAATCAAAATCATCTTTACTAACTTCTAGGTTGTAGATCCTTAAATCTCAAGTGCTCCCAAATCTGGTTAATCTGCCATTACAGGTTGCCCATCTTGCTATAAAGCTATAGGAATAGCTTATGAATGGTATTCATGGATGGCTTAGAGGGTGTATAAACCAGTGGACCAACACCAAGCTAAGAATGTGAAATAGGGGTACTGTTTTAGTGCGCTCCTCATCGAACTTAATATAAGTATCCCTATTAGGAGGGGGTTTAGGAGTTGTATAATCATCGAGCCTCTATGGCCTCTCAATGGCCATACATGTAAGCTCTACCACTGACTACAAACCTGCCATACTTCCATAGCTTTAATATGGAAGAGATAACTAAAGCACCAGGGAGATATATTGGGACATCTTCCTTGAAACTAACTCTGAGATCCCTAAAGATCCTATTAAATAAGCATTGAAATTAAAATTTCCTTTTCTAATGTTAAATCAAATCGACGTTCCTTATGTGTTGAATAATAAAGCCTACCAATATGATGTCTAAACTGTGCAGCATCGTGATAAGAATGAATTTTGTTATATTTTTGTAAGTTATTTCAATTGAATTCATTCCTATTTTTAATGTGAAAGTACTCAATTTTTTTAATATTATGCTTGATGACAAGATTATTATCTTAGCACAAAATTTAGATCAAAGAATGAAGATTTTAAAGTAAATTAGAGCACAAGTGTTTACGAAGGAAAGCTTTAAAGCTTTATAGAAAAATTAGCAAAACACATAAAAAATTTTATTCAAGAATAAAAATTTAAAGCTATTAAGGAGAGTTTTGGCCAGCCATTTGAAAAATAAGAAAGCTATCCAAATGAAAGCCATTTAGAGCATAAGTAAGTTGTCCAAACTGACATCACAAGGAGCTACCCATCCAACATGAAACATAGTAGCTCAAGGCAAGAAAAAAGTTGTCCAAACAACAACCATTTAGAGCATAAGGAAGCTATCCAATATGACACAACATTAGGAGCTTGGCTTGGCAAGAAACAGCACATCATCGAGGTCTTCTCAACCACTAAAACATAATGGCACTTGGAGCCTTTCTTTACATTAATACAACAACGTTTCATGGAGCCTTTCATTGGATTTTCATCAGCAAAACAACATGGAGACGAGCTCTTCCTTGCATCCATATGGCAGTAACTTTGTTGGGCTTCTTTCTTACATAAAACTATGGCAAATTGGAGAACTTTGGTTTGGTGGAAATGCCAGCAGCTCATTCATTTTGGAGCTCCCTTTTAAGCATCAAAACGTCATCAGAAGGCTTGGTTTTTAGAGGAAAACACATGCAGCCCTAGAGACATAAACGAGGATGGCTAGAAATAGAAACAAAAAGGAGGGAGATGCACTCCACTCAATAAGAAGACAACTGTAGAAACGTGAAAGAGTGCTGCAGAAACATTTCTCTCCTTGACTAAGTCAACAACGTTTTGGAGGAGCTGCACATCACTAGAGAAGGAAGGAGAGCTATAAAACCGTGAAGAGGAGAATGGAAGCTACAACTAGCTTGAAGAGTGTAAGAGCTCTCCACATCAAAAATCTTTAGCAACTTGAAGCAATATCCCTTCAATGTAACTTGGAGATGCAGCCACCCATTTATGATTTATTATGAATTAATATAATATTCATCTAATACCTTTTGGGTTATTGTTTCCTAGCTTTAGTTCTTTGTCTTTTTCCTTGCTTTTCCTTGTATTATCCAAATGCTATGATTTTGGTTTATGTCTTTGATGCTTTCTTATGTATTAATCTTTATCTTATGTTATTATGTTATGTTTATTAAGTGTTAAGCTTTCTTTTCTTGAGTTTTCATTTATGCTTAATGTCTTTGGTTAATTTATGTTTGGTAATTAGTTTTTGTTCTTGTTCTTATGATTTTAATTGTTTTTATTTCAATGTTTGTTCAATAATTAGGTGTTGAATTTTTTAAAAGTTTTAGTTTTAATTTGGTGAAATTATGTTTTAGTTAATTAATTAATGGTTTAAGTAATTTATGTTTGCGTTAGTTTAAGTATTGAATGGTGTTTTTCCTTGGGTGTTTTTAATTTTTCATCCTTGATTTAATTTAATTAATTATGGTTTGTATTTATTTAATTAGTGTTTTGGTTAATTTAAGTATCTATGGTTAGTTTCTTAAAGGGTTTACAAGTATAGGAAGGATAAAGGATAATTAACTTTAAGAATAGAGTTTTTTTTAATTGACTTAGTGCTTTAAACTTAGGTTAGTTTGGAAGTTTGGTTTAATATCATGAATTAGTTATTATCTTTACGTTTGATCATCTTTTAGGTAATTTCCTAATTTAAATTCTAGGATTGAGCATATCATACGTAATTGTACTTGTCGATTTCTAAAAAGTAGCAATAGGTGGGTTAGTTTTGTTTGGATACTTAACTAACTAGTCTAGGGTTCCATAACTTTGGGTTACACTTTATGAGGTTAAAATTTAGTGGCTTAAGTTAGTCATTCCTTAGTACCTCATACGTCTTAACTATTAAATGTATAAAGCTTATTCTAGGTTATAATGAAGATAGGGGCATTTCTAGATCTCATTAAATTTACCTAAGTTAGAGGGACTGAGGGTTTGAGAGCTTGTTCAAACCTATAGGCTAATACCATAGCTAGAACACCTTTCAACTACATTCAAGAATCAATAGTTATCTTAGAATCCTGATGATACCTTTGACTCATTTCTTGTTAATATTTTTATTACATCTTTGTTATTTTAGTTCTTCTTGTGTCTAGGGGTTTTATTTTTATTTTCCTTTATAAAATTAGAAATAGCAATACACCCTAGTTCTCTGTGCGATTGACCCTGACTTACCCTAGCTACATAGTTAAGTTAGTTAGGTAAATTTATTATTTGGGACTTCACGACGACTCTTCATATTTTATAGAATATATAGATATAAACGTTACCTTGTTAAGTCAACTAACCCTTAGTAGGAAATTGATGGTCAATATGCTAACATTGATTGATAATACTTGTAAGTTCTAAAGACACTCAAGAATAGGGAGAATTGAGTGTTAAAAAAACTTTTTCCATTATGAAACTTTAAGCGACCTAAATTCAATTCAAATACATGAAGTTCTTAAATAGAAATTTAACTTAAAATGTTATGAAAATGCTATAAACAATATAACACAATATAAATATGAACCAATAACTCAATTAGAAATGATATAAAGGTTAAGATGAGTCAATAATACAAGTAATCAATAGTATAAAGATAAATCAATATCACAATTAATAATGATATAGGCATGAGCCAATAATATAATCAGCAATAATGTCAAGAGATTATGGAAGAGAAGAGACATTGAAATTTATAATGGTTTGGCAATGAAAACAATTGCCTAATAATAAGACTGTCACAAGCCACCAAATAATCTCCTAACTATATAGTAGGGTAAGTCAGAGTCGATATTATAGAGAACTGTTTAATGTTTATCACAATGTCTAATGTTGCACACAATAAAAACCCCTATTTTGATTAAACGAAGATAAATATAAATTTTAAATAATGAATCAAGGCAAATAAAACAAGAGTGCAACACAAAAAATAAATAGATAAAAATAATGAAAAGTTGGACAAAAGATATTTCTGGGACTCGAGAACTACAATTAATAATAAAAAACATTTGAATCATGTATTAGATAAGATGTTAATCTATAGATACAAACAAGCTGTTGTGTCCTATGTTCCTCTAATAATAGGTAAATCCAACAAGCTCTTTAAATTCCCTTAATTACACGATAACTTAGAACAAATTATTTAGATTTCAAGGCATAGTAGAATTAAATAACAGGGAATAACTAACTTAAGCCATAATCTCATAAGAGTGAACGTGCATCTTAATGAACCAAAACCCTAGACTAATTGATTAAATTTTACTTACAAAATCTATTAGCCTATTGCTACTTATGGTATTAACTAAAGATAATTACAAATCACAAGCTTATACCCAACGTTCAAATTAGAAATCATAAATAAGGTGGGCAATCCTATGCATAATTCCTAGTTTTTTGACATTTTACCAAAGTTATGACTCAATCTTAGTTTAAAAGAACAAAACTTATTAAAACCTAAATCATATCTCACAATCTTAATCCATTTGTCCCTTTAATGTCTTTTAATCTATAGAAATTTAGCCTAGTATAATGAAATTAAACAAAATATAAAATGTAATAAAATTAAAGAAAACATGATGGAATAATAAAATAAGATAACAGAAAACAAAGATTCAATGATTAACTAACAATATTCAAAAGCTTGATCAAGAACAAGTATTGAAAATTAACCCAAATATAAGAACATGTAAACTATTGAAATAATAATAGATTAAAAGCAATAACACAATGAAAATAAGGTATCTATCTATTTAGAATACAAAATCTAAGATTATTCTCTAATACAAGATCAAAGAAAGCTAAATATTCCAAAACTAAGAAGAAAACAAAGAAGAATGAGTGGCTACCCATTGGCAGTTGGTCATACACAAAATAAACTTAAATAAATCTAACTTTTGATGCTTAAAATTACAATTAATTTAAGACCAACTTTTTGAAAAGTGCACCAGTTGTAATAAATAATATAGTGAAGTATATTTAAGACTTTGAATGTTAATCCCACGAGGAATTGTGTATGTAATTGATAGGTCAATCAGATTACAATTATCTAGAGAATTCCAACTTATAACTTAAGAAATGAAATACTACAAAACTGTTCCTACAAAACTTCAATTAGTGTAAAGGATCTCAAGGTTGTTTTTCCTAATTCAAATTATTCAATTAAGGCTCAGGTGGTTGATGATTAATTGATTAAGGATTCATTATGCCTAATCTAGTGTATCTTCGTTAAATCAAGACAAGGCTATGGTCATGCACTAATTTAAACCTTTTACTAATTTATCCTATAACCTAAGTAGATTTCTCAAATCCTATATTACATAATGACATTATCCTTAGTGATCAATTTAAGATAAACATTAAAAATTCAACAAACAAAGATTAACTCACTCAAATATCAATTAACACATTAAACCAATTTGACTTAACTTCAAATTAACATCAAGCACATAAATTAATCAAAGAACATGAAATAATTAACTTAAACAACATAACTTTAATTAATTAATTAATAATAACAACAATAACACAAAGGATTAAGAGTTTATAATTCACTAAATAAGATTCCTAGATGTTAATCCAACTCTAATCATGTGTATCAACCTACTAAAAACACAAAAATAACCTACAAACTCAAATAACAAAGATTGAAATGGAAAAGAAAAGAAACAAAATAGCCTAAAACTACTTTGATCTGAAAACTAAAAGGAAAACAAGTGTTTCTACCATAAGCTACTTCATTTTTTCCTTTAAAGATGCCCCATTCTTATAGGAAGAGTGAGTAGTATGATTTTAGGTTATGTTTCTAAGTTGTTTTCAAGTGTTTTAAGTGTATCTTTGTGTGTTTTAGCTTTACTTTATTTGATCTTTTGCATGTTTTGCATCTTTGCATGATATTTGAAGTGTCTAAGTGTTTCTTTGTTTTTTCTAGTGTTTAAGGGTGGATTTTGAGCTTATTTTGGGGATAGTTTGATGCACATTGTTGCTTGCTTTTGCAGGCATCAGAATTTCAGAGTGGGGTATTTTTCAGGTGAGTTTGGTGGCTTGCTGGAAATTAGTGGAGAGGAAGATGACGATGTTAGGAGTCTCAAGTTCAAATTTCAAGTCAATCGGAGGTCTGGAGAAGAAGTTATGGCTAAAAGAGTGAAGGGTGGTCAGAGTTGCAGAGTTGAGGTCATGATTGTGAGTGGGTCACGATCGTGACAGAACTGTTCACCACTCTCTCTGTCACGATCATGACCAGGTCACAATCATGACAGCACTATTCACCACTCTCTCTGTCACGATCGTGACAGTGGGTTTGATGCAAAAAGGATCAAACGCGGGATTTTAAGTCTCTTGACCCTCGTTTTGACATATTTAAGGGCTTAAAACCCTATGAGCATCAAGCATTGAGCAGCCAACATCCAAAAGAGGCAAAGTTGAGGATATTGGTGGCTCCCAAAAGAAGAAAGAAGAGAGATCTTCCTTGGAAAGCAAGAAGACAGCACCCAAGTTTTCCAGCCTTCTTGGAGTAAAGAGAAGACATTCAAGGCTCTATTTAGAATATTTTTTCTTCTTCTCTTTATTACTTTTTAGC
>JAOXYD010020641.1:0-14636 GCA_028565735.1 Pinacopodium congolense
TTCTATAGAAAAAGTTATGATTTTTCAATCATAACAACTCAATTTCACAATTGTTCACTATTTTCTCCAATTAATCATAATTTAACCATTTAATCCACATTTAACTATGTTAATTCCAATTAGGGTATGTTTTGGGGTGTTACAATCAAATTATGTTACTTAGAGAATTGTAATACTAAATTAATTAGTTAAGTTCACTGACAAAACCAAGTAACCTAGTGCCACTTGTGGCATTCAATAGGACTATTACGTATCATAAGCTTATTCCTAGCAATTAAACAATTATACTTAGGGTGATCAATCCTATTCATAAATCCTAATTCATGTTATTTAACTAGAATTCCAATTTAACCTTGACTTAAAACACAATGCTCAATCAATTCTAATCAATTCTTATAATTATTCATCCAACTCTCATTTATACCTTCCAACCCAAGCAAAATCTAAACTAACATTACTAAATTAACTAAAACAAATGATAAACAAGCAATAAAAAAACTAGAATAACATAAATCAAGGCTAAAAATTAAAGAAAAAGTTTTTGAAAAATAAAATAAAGCTATCCATTAATAAAAACCTCAAGTTCATTTAATAAAAAGGCATAAAACAACCCAAACATTCTTACCTAGGAAAGCATTAAACTAAATCACAAAACATCAAAGCATTTGGTAATATAAACAAAAAACAATTGGAAATGAAAAGAAACAACTAAAGTTAATGATAGACACGATTAAAATTAATGAAAAGAAGCAAAATAAAACAAAAAAAATCCTTGGAAAGCTCCCTTAGAAATGCTGCAACAGTATAAGGAGAGCTCGACTCTCTTTTGTTTTTATAACGTGTTTTGATGCTTCTCCTCTCCTAAGCTTTTAAAGCTTTCTTGTCTTATTCTTCTATGGCTATGTGCCCCCTCATTCAGAAAATCTCCTTCTACCAAACCTTTTTTATTCCTTTAAAAGCCTCCTCTCTTAAGCTTTTAAAAAAGTGTTTTGCTCCTGGAAAGTTTTTAAAGTTTTTCATTTTATGTCTTAAAATTGAAAGACACATGTCCATCTTTAAAAGCCTCAAAGCTTTCTTTTTTTTAATAACATTTTTTAGCTCCTCCTAAAACGCTTTTTACTGCCACTTACTATCTAAGCTTTTTGCAAACATTTCTTTGTTTTATTTTGAAAGAGTAAGACACATGTCAAGCCATCCATCTAAGCTTCCTCTCAAAACTTTTTCATTTTATGCTTTAAAAACCCTCCTCTCTTACAAACGTTTCCTTTGTTGCTATCTTATATTGTAAAGCTTTTAAGAGCTTTTGTCTTCCTCTCATTTCATAATCCAAAATTCATCCAAAAAAGGGTAACTTGTTGATTAAGCATAATATAACACAAATTAAGCATTTTTGAACCAACAATAGGAATTAAATTAAGTGAATTTACATGTAAAAATATGATAAAACTCATTTCTATCATTTATCTTATTCCAAAAAATAAATGGGTAAGTCCAGTTCAGGTGATTTATAAGAAAACCAGAGTAACCATAGTAGACAATGCTTCAGGTGAATTGATGCCCACTCGTATGCAAAATAGGTGAAGGATTTGTATAAATTATAAGAAGTTAAATTATGCTACTTGTAAAGATCATTTTCCACTTCCTTTTATGAACTAATGCTTGAAAACTTGCAAGAAAAGATCACTATTGTTGTCTAAATGGTTATTTAGGTTATCATTACATTTTGGTTACATTAGAGGACCAAGAAAAAATTACTTTTACAGGTACCTTTCGCACCTTTGGGTATTGAAGGTTGCCATTTAGATTATGCAATGCACCTGCCATGTTACAATGGTGTATGGTAAGTCTTTTCTTTGGTTATGTGAAAGATTTCATTGAAGATTTTATGAATGATTTTATGGCCTATAGTTAGTCCTTTACTTACTTGATTAACATTGAGAAAGTTTTAAAACATTGCGTTGAAACTAACTTGATTTTAAATTATGAAAAATGTCATTTTATGGTTGATCAAAGGATAATCTTGGGTCATGTAGTGTCATATAAGGGAATTGAAATTGATAAGGCTAAGATAGAAATTATAAAATCTCTTCCTTACCATGCTAGTATATGAGAAGTTTGTTCTTTTCTTAGACATGCAAGTTTCTATTAACGCTTTACCAAAGACTTTTTTAAGATTATTTAACCTTTATGCAAGTTACTTCAAAAAGATGTGGAGTTCCAATTTGACAAATCATATAGAAAAGCATTTGATGCATTAAAAGAGAAGCTAATTTCTGCTCCAACATTCCTATCCTCACATTGGAATCTTCCATCAAGATGAAGTACGATTCAAGCAACTAAACGGTATGGGTGTTTGGCCAAACTATGGGCTAACCCATGGGGATCCTCAGGAAGCATGACCCTTAACCTAATTTTTTGGTTTTTAGATCTTTTGAGCCTCATTCAAGAGGAAAATAGCCACCACTCAAAAATAGACAAGTCTTAAGCTCATCCCAAAATTTTTTATTGAATTTTAAGGCGAAGACCAGATCCAAAAGCATTGAATTAGAGATCAAGGATTTAATTTCTTACATCAAACATTAAGGATTAAAGAAAAATTCCCCATGAGCTTTCATAATTCCTTCATTCTTATGTTTGTTTGTATTATTATTTCAATATGTAGGAACTAATTTTCTTTTAGGATTTTGGATTCTAAAAACTCTAAAATGTAGTATTTATTGTTATTCTTATGTTAACTCTTGAGTTTTAAAGTTTGAATTTGATTTTTTATGGATCCATATGAACTTTGAATTTAATTGGTATACAAACTTAAACGTCATTTTCAAAACTTTGATTGTGTATTATTATATTGAAAGATCAATTGTATGCATTAGATACTCCGTTAACAAAATATCTTTCATGGGGACCTAGAGAAATGCCTACATATAATATCCGGGATGGGTGTGAGCTTAAATGAACCAATAGATTCCATATAATCAAGTAATGCATTCAATCTTTAGATTGAGATAGAGAAAACTTTTACTTAGTTTACTGAATTGAATAGGGTTACATAACATGAGATAGTATGTAATTTACATTAGGGAGTCTACGGTCTAATAAATCAAGGAATTCGAGTTAATACAAAAATACGATGAATATGCATGCATCCTAGAGGGCATAATTACCTAAACCCTAACTTTATCTTTGATTGTTAATCTTAGCAAGTATCTTAGGCATTTCTTTTAATTGTTTAGTTAATTTCTTTTAATAGGAATCCATTGATAATAGCAGTCCTCATTGATCAACACCTGGATTCACTAAAATATATTACATTAGTGATGGGTACACTTGCCTTCTTCATGAGTTGTGATTTAGTGAATGCGTTTCTTAGTTTAAATTTTATTTAAAACTTAGGTAGAGCACAACCACCATCAGTGTCTGATGATTAAATTCCATCTATATTGAATTTTTTCCATTCTTTTGCATGTGGTGGACACTTTGGTCCTAAAAGGATAGCACATAAGAGGCTTGAATAAGGTTTTTTTTTGCCTAAACTATTTTATTATGCTTATATATTTTGTAAGTCTTGTCATCGATACCAAAGAATAGGTGGTTGATAAGGTTGAATTATCTTAAATTTTTATATGCATTTCAATGTGAATTCATCCCTATTTTAATATTTAAATGCCTTAATTGTGCTCATTTTGGGTTTATATGTAGATTGGGTCTTTAGGACATAATTTATGGCCAAAAGATACAAATTTGGAGAGGTTTGGAGCAAAATTAGAGCAAAGACGTAGCTGGAGAAGGAGCTGCTAGCAGATCAGAGATTGGTTGATTAATGCTCTATGTTCGGTAGATCAATGCCTATGGTTGGTGAGACCGATCAGTTGACCAAACAAAGTGATAGTACACAAAAAAAAAGAGTGAAATGATGTCTTTTACTGAATTTAACCTAAGGAGGCACTATAAAAGGGCAAAACATATGCAGAAGGAGAAGATCCACCCATTTTATACGTTTAGATCTCCATCATTTCATTTTTGTTTCTTCATTTCTTAGTTTTTTGTTAGGGTTTTGTGTTTCTTTTCATGTTCTTTCAATTCTTGTTCTTAGATTAAGCATTTAGTCATTGTTTTATTCATGTTTCTTCTTATTTCTTTTATTTCTTTCCATTTCATTGTTGTTTTCATTTGGTTGTTGTCAGTTATGTATGGAACCTTTAGTTTTTATTAATATAATTGTTTTTCTTTAATTTTCAACTTTTATTCTTGTTATTTCATTATGGCTATTTCTTGTTTAATTTCTATTAATATTGTTTTTAGTATGTTAGCTTCGGTTGTACTCAGGTTGGAATATATTAATGAGATTTTGGTTTAATAATTATGAGAATTAATTAGGAATCAATTGGGTTTTATGATTTAGGTTAGGATTTAGGATTCTAGTTAAATGACTTGAATTAGGGATTAATTCTTAAGATTGGTCATCCTAGGTATAATTCTAATTCAATTGCTAGGTAAAGACTTGTGATACGTAATCATTTGTAACTAATATAGCAAGTGGAAATTGGCTAATTGAATTTGTTAGTGAACTTAATCAACTTAGCCTATGATTCCAATTCTCTAGATTACATAATTTGAGCCTGTGAGACTATGACTTAGGATAGTCGTTCCCTAGTATGTTAATGTTGTCACACAATTAAATCTAGACAGCTTGTTCTAAATTATAACATGGTTAGGGATAAGTTTTCTATTGTATAAGACTTATCTAAAATAGGTGGAATATAGGGTTTAAGAGCTTGTTCAAACCTATAAGCTAGCATCTTAGACCAATTACAATTTATTTATTTCGAGGATCAATTATAAGTCTGAATCCCTAATATATCTTCCGCCCAACTTCCTTTTATTTTTGTCTGATTGTTTCTTTTATATGTTTTTGTTTATTTGTTTTGTATTCATTAATTGTCTTTTTGTTTAGTTTTAATGTCTTCGTGTTAAAGGTTGTTTTTATTTTCTTTTTCTTTTAGCTTAACCATAGGAGTAGCTTCTAAACACAACAAATACTCTGTGAGATCAACCCTGACTTGCCCTAGCTACATAGTTAGGATTAGTTAGGTATTTAATTATTGGGTGAGCTGATGATAGCTTTCCACTAGTGGTTTATGATCAAAAGACCAAATAGCACCCACGAACATCTTCGTATGTGAATTTTTTTGTGTATAAGGAATCGATTTTATGAGTCATTTTCCTTCATCTTTCGATAAGATATATATTCTTGTCACTGTAGATTATGCTTCAAAGTAGGTGGAAGCTAGGCTACTCATACTGATAATGCTAAAGTTGTCATTGATTTTGTTAAGTCTAATATTTTTTCATATTGGGAGTGCCTAAAGCAATAATCTGTGACTGTAAAACTCATTTTTGTAACAAAATAGTGGAGGCTTTACTGAAAAAATATGGAATGATACATTGAAGTGAAATAGTTTGACATCCTTAAACAAGTGGACAAATAGAGGTTTCTAATAGGAAAATCAAATAAATTTATGAGATAATAGTTAATGCTAACAGGAAAGATTAGAGTTTCCATTTAGACCATGCATTATAGGCATACAAGACAGCATATGAGACTCCTATTAGTATGTCTCTATATAGGTTAGTATTCAGAAAATCTTGTCATTTGTTTGTAAAATTAGAACATAAGGTTTATTAGGCTGTCAAACAATGTAATTTAGATTAATTGAGGCTGAAAATAATAAAAAATTATAATTGAAAGAGTTGGAAGAGATATGTAATGATGCTTATAGGAGTTCTAAACTTTATAAAGAAAAGACTAATAATTTTCATGACAAAATCGTATCTAGAAAAAAAATTTCCATAGGTCAAAAGGTCCTTCTTTATGACTCTAAACTAAAGCTTTTTCCTTATAAATTGCAATCTTATTAGATTGATCCATTTATTATTACTAATGCTTTTTTTTTACATGGTGTAGTATGAATTCAGAGTTTACACACTTTTAATGTGTTTAAGGTTAATGGATACATATTAAAACCTTATTATGAAAATTTACAGATTGCAAATGTGGAAGAAATTAAATCAGCTGAGCCTGTTATTTCTAAATAAGTCAATTAGTTTTTTTCCGTCTAGCTAATATGATGTTAAAGAAACACTCTTAAGAGACACCTTAAGATTTATTTTAATTTGAGTTGTTTCATTTACATTATTTACTTATTTCTTATTGTTTATTTATTTTGATTTCTATATTTACAAAAAAAAAACTCACTTTTCCTCTACTACAGTTAACATTTTTCTTTACTTATTTTTTATTTTACTATTTAATTTTTTCTTACTTATTTTAATTTCTTAGGAAAAAAAGTAGACAAAATAAACCCAAACATGATAATGTCTTCCCTGCCCCCACCCCCCTCCCCCCTCCCTTTCCTTCTGCTTTTGCTCAATTCTTTCAATCCCTAACCCAGCAACCCTTCTTTCCATAGCCACACCAAGACGCAACCTTCCCGTCTCCCACAGAAGCAACACCTTCCGTCCTCCAATTAGCCAACCAAGCCAATCCCCTCCAACTAGCTAAAAACCAAAGCTACCCATGCTCACTACATAAATGGAGTGGCTATGGAAAGAAGGGTGGAATTAGCAACATTCTATCCACATATGACGATTATGTGGATGGCACCAACATATCAAGGTTCACTACACTACATACATGGAATTAATAAGGGAAATTTATGCCACTATTGTTTTCAAATTAGATTATCCAAATTTCAGCTTGTTTGAACCTAGTATGATAAAATGTAGGCTTATGAATAAATGGGTTTCATTTTATATTACTACTTTCTGTGCAAAAATGAATTTTGTGCTTAAATCTGTGGCTAGAAATGATGCATTTTTAAATGGTTTATATGATTATGTGTCTAGATTTGATCCATATGTATTATGGTCTGAATGGTCTATTGATACTAAAAAATATAATCCTTAAAGTTCCAAAATTCCTTCACATACTAGCTTTTAAATATATACATAATTTTTTTAATAATTTTTCTGGTCATAGGAAAACTGTTGATATATTATCTAAAGCTAAAATTTTCTTTTTATGGTGTATGTAAGTTTCAATTAATTTGGGTTTTTGGATGCTCACTCAAATGAATTTCAGTTTGCAAAAACATAATCAAACTTTAATCTTAGGCTCATATATCACTCAAGTTATTGTTAATATAGGAGTCTTAGACGTTGACAATACTAATCCTATTGTTACTTATGCGATGGAACCATTGGATTATGAGTGTTTATATAGGATGGGACTCATCATTTTAAATGGAGCTAATGGATATATTTTTTTCCCTTCTTGAGCCTATTGTATAACCTACACCTTAACCACATCAACGAAAATGGAGAATTGTGAATGCTAATGCTTTAATAAGTAACACACCATACCCTTTAGGACCTACCAATACCAACCTTCTATAAGCAATCTGGCCATCCTCACACTCTTACAATGAATGGAGAGAAGATTAGATAGATTGGAGCAAAACTAGCTTACATTCTTTGAACACCAAATGTTGCAACCTCCTTTTCCTCCAACACATCAAAACATAAACAAGGAAGCTTCTTTAACTCTTTTTTCATTAATTTTCAATTTTTGTTACTTCTTGTTCTTTTCATTTTAAGTTTACATTAAGGACGATGTTTATTAAGTTTGGTGGAAAGTAATGAATGTTTTTGTGAATTTGTGTTTTATGTTTTATTATTTTTTGGTGTTTTATAATTTGTTATTTTTAAATATATATATAATTTTCTTGCTTATTTTGATTTTTTCCTTCTTTTTCTCTTTTTCATTTACATGTGATGTGTGTTAAAATATGATTCTATCAAAGTAGTTAGAATGAGATTAAGTTGTGTGCTTGAATTTGAACTAGGATTCATGAATAGAATGAGATTAAATTGTATGCTTGAATTTGAACTAGGTTATATGAATATAAGGTGAATCACATTGATTGATTGAAATAGGCGGGTGCATAAACTTAGTCAAAATATGATACTTGAATGGCAATGTGTGAAATTATAACAAATTTGTATGTAATCCCTTGTGAGGATTTGAGCCTAAATGACTAAATTCCAAAGTCATTATATTTTCATTATTTTTTATGATGCTCCCCTAATGAGATTAGCTTCAGAACTTGCCTTCAATCAGTTTGATGCTACTAGATATATGTTGTATGGAAAGGATTAAGATGTTCTTTGTTTTTAACCTTTTGACTTAAATGACCCACCTAGTTCACTATCCTTTGTTAACCTCTTATGAGCCTTTAACCCTTTTTTTCTTGAATTAAACACCTTTTCTTACCCAATCACAAGTCTAATGAAGTACTAAGTGCTCTATAGTATGCGACTTTTGAGTTATATTTTATTCTACAATGATTTAGGATTACTCATATTATACATTGTACTTAGTTGTTGCTATATAGTTATTGATATTGTTGTTCTTAGCTCTTGATTTTTTTCAACTAAAAACAAAAATAAAGAATAAAGAATAAAAAGTAGAAAAAGAAAGAAAAAATCAAATATGACAATAATATTTAATGATAAGTAGTCAGTTGTATTAAAACGAATCTCTTAAAACTTACCTTATAATTGTTTGTCCTTACGCACTTATATTTTGTGAAAGTTTTTTAGAAACCTTTCAAACCTTTATGACCCCACCTCAACCTAAGTCCTATTACAGCCTTGCATAAATGTCCTTTTGATCCATGATATCATGTAATTTATGTGGAAGAAGATTGGAGAATTTGCAAGCCCATAGTAGTGTGGTCTCTTAGAAAGAGACGTAAGCTAAACACCTACCCTTAAGCACTTGAGAGAAATGAATGAACACTGTGAGAAAAATTCATTTTGGTTTTATGCTGGCCCTTGATCAATGGTTTCTTCATTTGACTTTGTTTATGTGTAATGATGAAAACCAATTATGATGTGTGTAATAATCTAAATCTTGAGTTTGCCAAAGTTCAAAAGATTGTATATGCTTAATCTCTTTGAAAATGAATTGATAGAGTTTGATGATTGGATTTAATATGCTAGAGGGTGAGCAATAGGTTAAGTGTAGGAGAGTTTATTGGTGTCTTTATTTTTCATATTTTCATGTATTAAATTTCTTTGATTACGATATTTGAGACTGCACTTAATAAAAATTAATCTCTTTTTTATCAAGGTGTATACTGATAAATGTGTTTTTAGGTATTTTTTCTAGGTTGTTTTTAAGTTTTTTAAGTGTTTCTTTGTGAGTTTTAGCTTTAGTTATTTCATCTTTTGCATCTTTTCATAATCTTTAAAGTGTTTAAGCACCTAAAAAACATTATCAATAGAATGTATTACCTTTTGGATTAAAACAAGCACTAGGAATTTATCAATGATTTATGGATACCAATTTAGAACATTTAGATGAATACTCATTAGCTTATATAAATGATATTATTATTTTTTCTAATAAAGATAAAACTAATCATCTACACAAAGTAAAAACTATCTTATCTCAATGTAAATAAAAAGGACTCATTCTAAGTAAAAAGAAAATAAAATTACTACAATAAAATATTGAATTTTTAGGAATTCAAATCATCAATGGTTCTATAACTTTACAACTGAATATTATTAAGAAAATTCATAAATTCCCTGATCACTTAACTAATATCACTAAAGTACAAAAATTCTTAGGATTATTAAATGATATATCCGATCAAGGATTTTTTTAAAATTTAGCAAAAAAGCAATTATAGTTAAAATGCAGCACTAAATGACAATGGCAGTGAACTGACGAAGACTCCAGGTCAGTACAAAAATTAAGAACTCTTTGTCAAAATTTACCATTATTATATAATTATAGTCCTAATGATTCATTATTAGTATAAATTGATGCATGTAATGATACATAGGCTGGATGCATTTTGGCTCTACCACCCAAAACAAGTATGCAAGATTCCAATATGCAACTTCTTTATGAGAAGTATTCTCCAGGTATGCAAATTTCAAGTATACAACTTCAAAATAAGAAGCCTTTTATAAGTAAACAACATACAAATAAATATCTACTTTGTAAGTATATAAATGGAACTTTTAATCCCACAGAACTCAAGTATCCAATTCATGAAAAAGAAACTTTAGCTTTATTGAAAACTCTTTGAAAATAAAAATTGATTTATTATTTGTTAATTTTGAAGTATATACAGGCTCTCAATATTTATGTGGATTTTCCAGATACAAAATTAAAAGCAATTATAACCAAGATCATCTTATCAGATGGCAATTAGAATTACATCAATATCACTATACTATTAAATATATCAAATCTTCTAATAATTTTCTTGCAGATACATTAACTAGAGAATGGAAGCAATTATGATTGCAGTTATGGAGCTCAAAGAAAAATTAGCTATGAAGCAAGAAGTACAAACAGTTTAGAAACATATGTCTACATTGATGAAAGAAGTAAACCAACTAGAAACTACAATCACCATTCTTAAAATCTAATTTCCACGTATCGCAGCTATCCCTCCTATTCAACTAACTACCCAAGTTACTCAAATACCAACCACTACACTGGTAACTTCACAAACTTTTAGCCAACCACCTCAACCATCTCAATCCTAATTACAAAACCTTTTAATTAATCGGGCTTCAACCTCCAACCAACAATCACAGCCCAAAGAAACCAAAGTCTATGTTATCTTCAATGGCCCAAAAGCATGTATCTATAAATAATGGTAGCAAGCAGCCCATTTCATTATCGGCTAATCTCATATTATCCATAAAAGCTTTGAAACCTATAATGAAGCTAAAAAAGCCTTCCTTAAATACACAAAGACACAACAGACAGCCCAATCACTTCGACCCAACTATAAAGCAACACTCATCCAACCATCTATGCCAACAAATATGAAAGCGCTTAGCAAGAAAATAAGTATGGACATAATCAATTCCATTCCAACCAAAAGCTTTTAAGAAGACGTCATTAAAATAACTCTTAAATACCTTTTATTGATTGTTTTGATGCAGTAAACACATGGACAGAAGAACAAAAAGCACAACAATATTATCCAATCAATCGGGGAAAGTTTGGACCCAAAGTAGTTATCTTTCCAGATGTCGATCCATTAACTACTTACCTATTTTTCGGATCGGATTTATTGACACTATTTATCTCCAAAATACTACCATCCTTCATCATTTTCTAGCATACTTCATCTCTGTAGTAAAAACCTATCAAGAATGCTTTGCAAAAGAACACGAGGATTTTTCTCAAAGTTTTTAGCAATTATCCATTTTTCAATGACTAAGGTACATTAATTGTCCCTTACTTTGCACACTTCCAATTAGGAATAAGCAATGGTCAGGTCCCCTCCATCGACAAAGCACCCACTTATGACTTTAATTGGGAATTACTCAACACCTTTAACATTAATTGCCTTGAAGGAGTTTTTCAAGTATTCAAAAAATCACTGACGGAGGCATTACTATGGATTAATTACTGGGGATATAATATCCTCATGACATCATCATTTAAAACATTAGTGCCTCCTTATATGTTAGTTTACAAATACCAATTCGAAGAACCATTATTAAATATGGAAGGAATTATGGCTTCACTCGCCAACAATATCAAGCAACAAACCTGCACATAAATTAAAGATTATCTAACACATCACTGTAAGTACTGCCAGCCACATGAAAAATCTCCAGCACCATCTGAGGGAGGGTGAAGTATTTATTGAAGATGAAACTAAAGAAGTGTATAAAGGAGCCTAAAGTAAGATAACAATTATGTAAATAGCAATTATGTAAAAGTATTTGAAAAAGCATCAATTATGTAGCGCATTTTGAGTAACCTTTTTTTTGTACAGTTTTCATTTTTGGCTGAAAAGAAAAAGATTCCCGATAGTGCTTCAGGCACCGACGGATCTTTTTCCTATTTTCTTTTCTTTTCTTTTATTTTAGTTAAAGGCATATGTCCTTTAGATGCCTGCCAGTCCTATATAATGTAAGGTTTTCCTCCTGATAGAATTACAATCTATCTGAGCTATAATAAACTCTACGTTTAAAACTCCTGAGTGTTCTCTCTAAAACTCTTCTCCTGCAAAAGCCTAAAGTGTGGCATCCATTGGAATCATAGAGTTCATAGACAATATATCAGGCATGGTTTTAATTTTATAGTCAATCCTATTACTTATACATCAGTATTGTTGTGTAGTATGCATAGAGATATCTAAACAAATTATGCAAGTCGAACTTACATGTTTATTATCTTGTTACGATATAGATAAATTACATAAAAATTATATTAGAGATCTTACTTATAATGTGTATAGTCCTATGTATACTATGATTATTGAACATATACCTATTACCACAAAAGACAAACAACAACTATATAATCTATATGATACATTTACAGATCATTATCAATTATATTTCCCGACATCTACTTAAGAATGACAACCTGTTCTGTTTGTAATGAAATCTATCATCAGATTTATCATTTGGAAGATCTAGCCAAAGAATACAATAAAGAACACAACTCCTATTATAATAAACTATATCTTTCAACTTGTTTTCCCCAAATCCATTTGAAATTGTCATTGAAAAATCAAAATTAAATAGAGCAGAATAATTATATCACTGTTATAAATATTATACTCAATTAGCTCATTTAGAATTACAAGAACATTATAGAAAAGAACACTTATTATAGCAATAATTGATCGAAGAATTATCAAGATTACTTCTCAACGGAAACTTATTTTCTCCCACAAAATAAGTAAATATACCTAAGTTTTATCAATGTATAATATATAATCAACATTATAATAAAATAGATAAAAAAAACTTCAGATCTTAACACAATGCGTCAAAGTTTTAAAAGAACAAATTGATTATTATCTTTCTCGTAATAACATATCTGACATTATAGAATTAGAATTATGCTTATAAAAAAGAAGACATTATGAATCTCTTGTAGAAAAAATTAAATTAGAAGTCTATATTTTAGACTACGAATCATCTCAATATTATCTAACTCATCAAGTCTAAAATGCTTTATCAACATAATCTTAAAAAGAAACTCAAAACTTTAAGATTCAATGTGAATACTTAGCTTAAAAAGTTACAAAGAATTAAGATTATCTATCAAGCGCATCAATTAAATGAAATAAACTTAACTCCTCAACAAATACAACATCTTCACCAACGGTATCATCTTTTAAAATCAAATTTAGTAATTATGAAAGCTAGTACTAGATATAATGCATCACTTCTACAACACCTAGCAGCATGAATAGACAAGATATAGATGATGCAGTTCATCATTTAGAAATAATAGATTATATAATCCCAACATACAAAAAACCTTAATCGACTCTCTAAAAGAATCTATTCAAGAACTTGATAGATTCTAAACCCCAAATAATACATGTCCTAATTATGAAAGTTTGTTATTCCAATGTATGATAAAAGCTTTAGAAGCAATGGAAATAACTGAACAACACAGATCTACTATACAACCCTCTATACATTTACCAGATTAATATTATAAATTTCCCTATTGTAAAAATTTAAGATTATAAATAATAAAGTCAAAATTTACAATGAAAGTTAACCAGACATTATAAAAATCACCATCTTTTACCTTATTCTCTCAGGCAAAATCAATTTAAATTATTAAATCCTAATTTTCATACAAAATGACAACTTCCAATATCCTCGAATTAGATTATTTATGTTTAACCAAGGGAGGTTTCAATCTTAGTTTTGATGATAACAAAACATTATTATTACTAATGAATTGAGTTTTCATGGTGAAAGTCAAAGATATGTTTATTTCAAGATGACTCCATGTGTAAAGCTTGAAGTTTGAAGGACTAAGATGAAGCTAAAGGAAGAACAAAACATATGGAAGCTATAAGACCTTAGTTAGGGTTTCATGCATGCAATTGTAAGTTTCACTTACTGTTCAATTGATCTAGGGGCTCATTATTGATCATGCATTACATGTAGTCCATCTTAAGTTGTATGAAACTTCATTTCATTACAAATCCATCTTTTTAAAGTTAATTAAATCATGTTGATGTGTTTTATGGTCTCATATTATGTCTTGAAACTTGTTTTAAGCCTTATTACATGTTAAGTTGCTGTTTGGAATTGATTTGAATTGAATTGAGTCAAATGTGTACATGGTTTGGAGCAAAACGGCGGCCTTTATAAGAATACAATGGCGTCGTTCTCCTCCAAAACACGCACCGTTTTAGTCCTTGACCAATGGCTCTAATTTTATTTATTTAGATTTAATTCAAACAAAACCCTAATTTGTTTATATAAAATCACAAGAAATCATATCATAGAACCTATCAACCTCCTAGACCTCTCCAAACTCAAAAAACACATTTTCAAGCACTCAAGTCTAGATTAAAAGATCAAAACATCTTCATCTTTTTAAAGTTGTCAATATTGTACTGTTTTGTTTTCTCTCAACCCTATCATCACTTATTTGATTGTTTAATTCATCAGACTGTTATTTTCTATTATAATAAGCGTTTTGTGTTTTTTTTAATCATAGCGACAATCCAAACACCACAGCAGCTCTGGATCAGCAAGATCTAGCAAGA